>JARKIC010002009.1:0-82249 GCA_029378375.1 Mycena olivaceomarginata | reverse complement strand
TTAAAGAACGGTTAATAATAATCCGAAAATGCACGTGACTTTAATTTTTTCCGACAAACCTCCCAGTCCGTAAATCGATAAAAGTTATTACAAGGGTTTCCAGAAATCGGCTGTGTTGTGTGACATTCGAATTGAATGAATAGTTACAGTATCTTTGAAATCCATTGTTCAGACAAAGGTTTCCGTTACTTTCTTCCTTTGAATTGAAAATCAGGAAATTAGAGTAAATGCAAACCCTTATTTCCATTAATAGATCACTACAGTGTCTAGTGGGGTTACGTGTAACATAAACTTTGTGCGCGTGCACGGGATTGGGGTGGGGAGTGAGGAGCAAATTAAGAGGGAAATGAGAAAGTTAGGAGTGAAAGAAGACAAGAGAAGAGTGATGGGTTGAACACGTCGAACCGCGGGACAATGTACCCGGCGATATCGCTTCATGCCGGGTTGTGGATATTTACATGTAGGTGGTGTTCATTGTTGTCGGTCCCAAGAACCTGTTTCGTCTTTAAGTTGCAGCTGAATCATAGAAAACTATGAGACCCGCCTTTCGAGTCCAGATCCCCATATTATCCGGCGTGGATCCCTCGACGTGGGTCGTGTGCTTGAAGTGGGTACCACCAGCACTCATTGACATCAAATCCACGTCCGGGACCTGGTACGTTGGACGACGTAAGTTCAGCGTAAGCATGAGGCTGTTTGTGTAACTGAACGTGCGGCATGAGCGCTATGTCACATCTCCATGGAGGGAAAGCGACTACACACAGTTTTCCAAGTATATACGACCTATCATGGGTGTCAGTATCGAATAAGATAGACATGGTAATCGCTTACGGTACAAAATGAAAGTTGGTTTCCACATTACCGGCAAATAGGGCTAAATCGACGGCGGCACAGACAGAGGTAACTGCTCCTGATTGTACGACGCGATTGATCAGGGTGGTCAGCATGGTTTCGGAGGGGGCCCAGAATGTGCGACTCTTAGCCCGGGCCAGCTGCGATGGTCACAATCAATTATGCAGAAGGTTGAAATGAACACTCCATCCTACTCACAATATATGTCATGCACGCAGTAATCAGCACGTCAGCCACCAAACTCCCCGCAAACCAGATCTCCTCGAATCGTTAGACACTATGTGAAACTCCCATGAATGTCTGCGCTCACCCAGACTCCAGGGTACCAGCGTATCTGGTTTTCCGGGGATGAGTTCTTGAGCAACTACGAGGGGAACTTCAGTCTGGATGAAAGCTACGCAGACGATTAACTCACCGAGAGGCCACTGATCATTCCGGCCAGGCTTTGGGTGAGTGCGACCTGTTTCTCGTGATAGAATTACAAAAGTGTAGCCATAGGCGCCTGACTGACCAACACGATTGATATTGCAACCGAGCGAAGAAAGCGATTTGTTGTGAGGATCCAGATTCGCCTAGAGTCTGTGAGAATTCGAGAGAGGCTCCGGACAAACATATTTACCATGCATAAAAAAATTTGCACAGTTGCGGCAACTCAAATTTCTTGGTGATTTGAGTCGCAAGACGATCGGAAAGACTTACTCAGTCCGCACAGCACCGGAATCATAGGACCAGACCACGGAATGGTATCAAATATGGCAGGATTCCCCCACGCCGAGACGGTGAAGAACCATCCATGAAAGGTCAGTAGCACGGTCTGTGCGACGTCCACAACGAATAGACCGTATACTGGAGACAATTTAGTGAACACTGAGCGGAAATTACAAGGTACATACCCAGGATTCGGACGAATATTCGGTCTGACGGGAAATTTTGGTAGTATGTGTCTAGCAAGGAATACTCAGTTTCATCTTCTCCAACACCACACAAACTAACACAGCTGCATGACGAGAGTTCCCATGAACATCCAATTGAGAATATTTCCGATAAACTGAAAAATACTAAAATTGGACACACTTGTGCACCTGTGAAACAAGGACGTACCACGGGCCCGACTCTGTGGAAGGGTTGAGTCCTCGCTTATCCATGAGAATATATCGGACATACACCTCTGCTACATCAACGACAAGGACTTCAGAGACAATCCTGTCAGAGGAGGCCATTGTGGTCGGTGATGTGGGGGAAGGAGGAGGAACGAGACGGGGTCGGAATGCATGATATATATTTGCGTTGGTACGAGTTCCGAGTCGCCGCCGATTACTTACGTGAATAGGGATGCAGTTGTCGAGTCGTAGTTATGGATCGACATGTCATTAACATCATAATAATAGAGAGCCGCATCCGAGTCTTGCGCGAACTAGGAAAGACAGATTCTTCAGGAAAATGCAAGCTGTGACCGAAGACGGTCAGCGTGTTAAGAAGTGAGGCCAGTCGTGCCGGTCGTAGAGGAGCCTCCTTCCATGGAGGGCGTCGCGCAGTAGTGGCGCCCAGGACACCGGGTCTGACCACCGTCATGGAAGTAGTGGCGCTCAGCCACAGGGATGCGGCCGTCAAATGCCACCGGCAATACCCGTGGCGCCCAGGGCCCTCTGAAGTAAAGCTTTGTCGCCGCAGGGTACGTGAAATTTTGGTCATTTCAAGGGCCAGGTTTCGCTGAAATCGGCCTCAGATTGCCCAGGGTTTGCCGCCATGTCAAGGTTTGATTGAAATCGGTCTGAGACCGATTAAAACCGAATGGAGCGATCTTGCCCTTCTCATGGCATTCCACTCCACGACCAGCAAGGTTCCGAACTTCATATTGAAGGGGATACAAGCGGTAGTGTTGGGTCTGTCCACTGTCTTTGTCCATGCGTGCAGTAGCCTGGGATGGACACAAAACATCCCACCCACCAAAACAAATCCCACGACCGTCAGTTTCACCCTGGATTTCGTGAGGACCCTGCAGTGGATACAGAGGCGGCCGAATCGGATCCGTATATCAGGGAATGAGGCATTGCCGTCATTTTATTGAGGCCAAGGGGCATCTACTGTATTTTACGTTATTGGCCATTTCCTGAAGCCGGGTGGATTAAGTTCTAAGGCTCCAACCGTTTCCGTTTTCAAACGGTTTTAAACTGTTTATAAAGGGTAAACGAACCATTTAGTTTATGAGCCCATGTAAACGGTAAACAAACAGTTAAACGGTTATTTCTTTCGGGAGGGATGGACCTGGCGGAAGGTCTATTGGGCCGCCTCGATCCAGGCACTTTTGTGTTCCAATCAGTACGTGGCTGATCCGAGCTCCGCTTCTGTATGACATGGACATCGGACCAAGCTCTCTGGGTATACATTTTGTGACAATCTGTGATAATACGTGTCGAGGACGCGTTGTGTCAAGGACACACTCACTGTTGGCGGACGGGTACCTTGTATCCAGGGCCAACATGGGGACCTTGTTTCGCCACACTGCGGTGTGCAATACCCTGCAGGGTGAACGGGTTCCTTGGGTTGCCGCAGGGTAGAGAACAATTCGGTTTGTAGGGCTGACGGCCTCTTCCCTTGATTTTATCTTTCTCCTTTTAGTTATATAGATATTCGTACTTATCCATTTAGTTATATCAAGTGCTCGTTGATAGTATAAATACCTTTGTACTCGAGTCACCTCACCTCAGACTTCCTCTATTCCGTGTGCGCGAACTGAGTTACCTATTATCTAGACTCTCGTGCACTCCATTGTCTCATTCTTACACATTCATCTTGAAATGGCGAATCCATCAAGCGTCAAATCACGGCGCAATCCTCAGCCCTCCAGGCGCGTAACTGATGTGGCCAACGGCGAAGTGCCGAGTGCTGTGCATCAAAGCCTTCTTGAAAGTCAGTGACGCGTCTACCCACGCGATGTCAAATACTGACCAGCTCAATTGCCCCCAGCAAAGCCGGTCCTTGATCTAATTAAGCGTATCCGCAGGCTCGTCTCCTTATATCCCAAGACTGTCCAAAGTTGCAAGCCATAACTACGAAGATTTGCTCCTCGCCCCAACGTCGCAGGCGCTTCAGGATTGCTGCAGAAGAGGTCTATCCTGACGATCTCGCGCCATCTGGAAGGTTCCTGAACACGCTGATGGTTGTTCGTGATGTCAGGTATGAGACTTTTTGTCATATTCAGACACTTCTCCATTCTCCTCATGTGTTAAGCCATCAATAAATGGGTTCGCGATCGTGAAGAACTATGCCCTCTGCTGCTCGACAAGGATGATTGGACTCTCCTCGAAAACTAGGCACCATTCTTCAGGTGAGAACATTTTCAGGACATATTTCCTCAGCTAATCGGATTTCCTGTCAGATCTTCACGAAGGTTACATGCGAGATGTCGCGTTCGAGGCGCCGACACTTCCCTCGTGCTCCCGATGTATGAGCATATGGTGCAAGCACTCACGGCTCTCAGAATGACACATTGCTCCTGCTTCGTTCGCAACGCGACTTCTGCTGGCTTAGAAAGCTTGGTGTGTACTATGAGAAGGCGAAGGCATGTCAATTTAACGTGATTGCAACAAGTAAGGACTTTCTACTTCTAATAAAGGCTCGACTCACCACAAACGCAGTGCTCCGTCAATGTCTCGGCCTCTCATTTTTCCAGAAACTTGGCGAGGATCGGGCACAGTATGCGCGCCCATTGTTTGAATTCGCGTTTGAGAGGTACAAGACCGCGCACAATTAAACTGTTCAGCAGCCCACAAGGTCCCCGAAAAATCGATGCCAACCCGCACTGGAAGCTCATTCTCGATACTGTTTGCATGTTCGACGTTGAGCTCCCTGCATACGCTGTTGTCTCTGAAGAACCGGAATTCAAGCGATTTTATTCTGCCGCAACCACCTACGGCCGCGGCAAGCCCAACAAGCTTCTAGATTGATGGAAGGTATGTTGTTCAATAGATATTCGACACTTCAGTCCATCTAATCCCGTCACAGATGCACGCACACGACTTTCCTATCATTGCTCTGATGGCGCGCGACTTCTCGCTATCCCAGGCACCAGCATGTCTGTGGAGCGACTGTTTTCGAAGTCGCGCCATCTATGCCATGAGAGCCGATCATCTATGCACGCGGACACGATCATGACTGCGATGCTCACGAAGATGTGGATAAAGGCTGGTTATTGGAAACTCTAGCACTCTAGCCTACATGCCGTTGTAGCTGCTCGAAAAAAACACCAATAAACCACCCTTTTTAAACTGTTTTAAACGTTTATAAACTGTCTTTGAACCGTTTCCGTTTAGTTTACCAAAAACCGTAAACGTAAGCTAAACGGTTGGAGCCTTAACACTGTCCAGTGAGTCAGTGACTGACGCCGCTGAAGTGGCGAAACCTCCAAGTTGACAAGCACTAGGACTGCGAGATGTGTGCTGACACTCTTGTGTCGTCCATGTCGTTGAATTGAGCCATATGAAGGTGTGCTATCGACTGCTGCATCACATTTTCTATCTGACTCCGAGCACTCAGACTCGGTTTGCTTTCGCGATATAGTGAATAACTGGTATCCTCCCCGTCGATGGAGGAGACTCTTCCCCGCCGAACCACTCCTTGCTTCGACGGTGCACGCCAGGGCTGAAGCCCCCGAGGCTCCCTACCATCCTCTAAGATTCCTCTTGCCTTCATCAGTAAAACTACACATTTGGCTTTGGGATCTTTTATCTTTTCAGCGGCTTTGTCTTTGTGAAGCGATCTTCTGTCTTTTGGCAAGTGGCTTTCATCTTTGGTAGTGTGTCTTTCAGTAGGTTCGTCTTTTCCTCGAAGTCTTCTAGTTTTTCTTTGTTGTCTCGATATTATATGGAGTCAAAGATGCCAAAGATGTTCAAGACCAGAATGTCGCTCTCTTTATAAAATCCTATAAAAGTGTACGCAATGCCAAACTCCCTTTTCGCCGTCAAAGTTTCCGAGGCGCTAATTCAAGCGCCAAACCGACGCCAGTGATTCAACCAAAGTAGTGGAAGCAGGTGCGTGCTATAAAAGTGTACGCATCATTGCAACCTATTTTCATCACAACCATGTGGGGGTATCTACAAAACACTCGAAATGACAACATTGCACTGCACATTGCGACCCTAAACCTCATTGATACCACTGTACATCTCCTTTGCATAGCAAATTATGTCTCTCCGTTTGTCCAACTGATCTTATTATTTGTTTTCTTATGCAAACAGCTGTAAATCTTTTACGAATCTCTGTGATCAATAAAGGGGGAGGGGACCGCAGAGCGGTCCCCCGAGCGCTTGTAAATATAGTATTTAGTAGTTGAAAGTAAAGTAGTACAGGGGGTGAATTAAAATGCGATTTCATGGGATTGGTGGTCCACGTACTTGTTGATGTACAAGGCTTCGACGCAGTCAGGTGCAGAAGAGTGTTTGAAATTACTCGGGAAATTTTCCTTTGTATCTCCAATTTCCTTCAGCTTTCCTGGTAGTCATTATATTGTCGATTGTTTTGCTGTCTCCACGTTCAAATTGAAGGAGGAAGTTACAGTTCTGGAAGTTAAGTGCAAATTGAATCATCAGCCCTAATTGAAGCATGCATACCATCAAAGACACCAACCCCGAGTCTCAGTGGTTCTTCTACCGCTTGTAAGGATCTTGAATCACTGACACTTTGAATCCGTACATCGCAAATTGTTCTATACAGTGGCCCATCTGTTCTATACACCAGAACAGTGGCTGTTGCACGACATAGCCGCCGGGGGCTGTGGCACAGCACAGCCACGTTCTTTGGGACAGGACATATTGGCAACAGTAAAGGGGCAGGCGGGCAAGTCCACATACGGTGCGACGTACCGGTACCCGGCTGTATCCAGCTGCTGGTACACCGTATGATTGACAGCCACGGGCCGGGGTGTACACCAGGGGCCAGAAGTATGGGGCCACGGGCAGGAGGGTGTGGGGAGGACGGATACGCGCCGGCCCTCCTCTTTGGCCCGTCTTTTGGTCGTGCTCGCCAAGGGGGAGTGGGGACGCGGACACACCTCTGCTGCGTGAGGACATTGTCAAGGGCGAGTGTGAGAAGGGGGCAGCAATGGAGCGCGGAAGGCGAATCATGCGCGTATGAAGGTGCCGGCTCTCCTCCACTTTGGCCCGTTGCGCGCCGTCAATGTCTGCGCTTTCGAGGGGCAGTGCGATCGGTTTGTGCATGGACGTGGACAGCGACGTGCTCCTGCCGCGACTGTGCCACCAGCGGGTGTCATACAACATCGCAGTGATAAGGTGTGAACTTGAACACACCTGAAATAATCGATTTTTGCGACCTTTCAGTTGGTTTGACTGATAAACCCGTGAATAAGGTTAGAAGGGTGCTAGTCGTCTCCCAATGACGGAGCACTAGGCTGTTTTATGCATTGGAAAGCCAGTTTAATTATTATTTGAACCACACTGGTCATAACACTGCTTCCTGCAATTGTACAGTTTGTGCAGGTTCGCTTGGGTAATTTATGGATGCTAGGCCATCAAACACACGATGGGAAGATGGAAGGATATTATAACAGCTAAAGGGACAAAGGATAACTTGTCCGCGGTGATTTGAACTCTATTTGAAGAGGATTTCCCAATTTGGAATCTAGTGGTTGAACTTACGGAATCTCTGGATTGTTCCGGAGTTCGTTCACATGCAATTCGGAGTATGGATGTTTCGCAGAGGTCTGGAGTATCGTTCCATTGGTCCGGACAGTCTAGACTCTGTCAGAATAAAAGGAAATAAGCTGGGAAAAGATAGGAATCAAAAGGCTGTACAGTTTCCTCGGAGAATGGTTTCTTTTGGAGAAAGCGGTCAAAGCGACCTCATCAGACAGGGAGGATGTCAGACAATGCCTAGAGCAATGTGTGATAGGTCTAGAAGGACTTGGACGCACTTGGCAAAGTCTGAATGTGGATACAGGTTGCACTTGGAAAATTCAAAAGGCTGTACATTTCCCTTGGGTAAATGGCCTTTCCTCGGAAATTGCATTGGAAGGTTGCTAGGACCGATACAGCTGACTCATGGGCGCTGTTCTCTCGGCCCTACACGGAGTTTTAACCCCAGAAAAGCGGTTTTCTTCACACATACTTTATACCCTTTTAGACAAACAACATGTATTTAAACTGGCATGTAAATTATGTAGAGACAGTGAACCCCTCACCCCTGTTGGCATATATTGGACCTCTCAGACATTGGCTATCGTCTGACGTCCTATCTGAGCTATACTGGTTGAACAAGGCCTTGCCTTTTGCATTCAACTCAGCTTAAGCCTCTAGAGCGGCTTTGTGCCATTTACTTTAAGTCCAGCAGTGGGTTCCTTGGGCAGTAACTGAAGATAATAGAATTGCTACATCGTTTCAAACATTCAGTGTTAAGAATGAAAGGTTAAAGAGGTTTTCCCTTGAGACTGACAGTCGAGACACCTGACCTACCTCCCCGAACACACACACACGGCATTGGAGTTATTAGTGGTTGGATTTGAGATATTTTGGAGCATAGGCTTTGTCTAGCTCTTTTGTGATTGATTCCACTACTGCACTTTGGTGCATCGTTTCAGTGGTGGACATGCGAACACGTACAAGAACGCAGGAGGAGGACGGAGGGGAGAGGGTGCGAGGACAAAAGTAGGTTTATCTCAATCGGTTAGTATCGGTGTAGTATCGTGCTCATTGCCACGTATAGTCAGCCTTCTCAAGGCTCAATGCCGGATCGACCTCTGCCTCCTCAATCATATTAGTTTTGTGCCTCCTCGCCCTGCCTCGCTTATCCTGAAGGCTAGCGTAGGTGGGATGGAGAAGCGGGAAGGAAGAAAGTTTGGTGGACATGGAATGGGGCTGCACAGGCGGGGATGGAGGATGTATGTCCAGGGCGCCGCGGCGCCGTGAGCAGGTGCATGCGACAGGTTACGCTTGCGTGAAGCTCGAGGCTCGCTCATACCTCAAGTACTAAATAATGTGCAGCACGCACGGGTGTGGAGACGAAGAAGAAGACACGGACGTTCATCACAGCGTCCGGGACCACATCGACATTGACGCCGAGCACTGTCGCGGATTTGGAGGGGGACGCGAAGACGGCAGACGGCACGCATGGGACTCTGTCTCTGGCATCGACACGGACTCACCGTTGTCATGGATTTGAAGGGCGGAAGGGTGGCTCGCACAGCACTGCTGCTCCACCATCGACATGTACTGCTGCTGAAGCTTAGCTTCACGGTCCACGCCCAACGCTGCTACTGCGTATTGCACTGGAGCCCACAAGTGGCTTTGTGCCCCTGTGGGATGCTTGTGGGTTATGAGATTCGCAAGGGCGGGCATGACTGCAGGTTTGTGCACGCAGGCGTTTCTTGGTGAATACGAGGGGATGGATGGGAGGTGGAGGTGGATGTGGAAGTCGAGATCTGGTCGCAGTGCACACAAAGTAGGGTGGGACAGGCAGTGAGCAGAGAGAGAGGAGCAGGAGAGCAAGGGGCAGCGAGATACAATAGCATGCGTACTCTGCTGCGCGTTACCCTATTTGCGACGTACCTTTCTTTGCGCTGCGGGATCCAGACTACTGTATGTTTTCTTGTGCCCTTGCTACTGTACTGCCGGAGCTTAATGCAATGCAAAATTAGATGTTCTCTTGCGCGTGCTAGTGAGCGATCTTCAATTTCCTTTTTGGGACAGGATAATTTGTTTCGCTTGTGTGTCCATCCTGTTTCGCTTGTGACTAATGATTACTTGGGATGGATCTTCAAATACTCTTCTGCCCCTTTGTTGCCCATGCCGATTTTAATTTACTTCAATGCCTCTCTATGGTTGTTCGCTCACAGCACTACTCACCTGCCGTCTACTATCTTCCTAGCCTGTCTTGCCCACATGCTGGCCGCTAACATCTGTATTTCTCCACTGTTTCCGCATCTCCACGATTACTGCTTTTCTGTTTTTAAAAATGCTACTTCCGGTATGGTAGAAATCACACCGTCTCTTCTCTGTGATTCGTTTCGACGGCCCGAGCTTTGCACCTCAGTGCCTCAGACTTTCTCAAGCAGCATCCTGCATATTTGCGGTCCAGAAGCTTAACATCTCTAAACCTGGCACTGAAGCACTGATTCTTGAACTTTGCTGGAGACACGTAATTCTCTCTTGATCGTGATTGACAGTCTTATTATCGCCGAAACCATGGACCGGTGAAACGGTGCAGTAGGGTGCGGCCGTGAATCTAATGGATTGACTAGTGAGAAAAGCGAACTAGTCACTCTACTCAAACCAACCAAAACCAAAACAAATCACTAATCCTAATCCTAATACTCGTGTGTGTGTGTTTGGGGAAGTAGGGTACGTATCACCCGTCAAAAGGGTGTGCAAGGTTGGAATAAGGCTTTGTTTCAATAGCAACTATGTGGTTTAAGCACGGTTATGCTGGGGTAGCAGGGACTTCACGCCAACAGGATATCAAGACTCAAGTTAAACCTTAGACTGTTCAAGTCTTCAGTTTCTTGTGAGCGGCAGAACCTAGCACTACTGGCAGCTAGCCAAGAAGCAGAAGGTAGGGCAGACTATCAACAGACAGACACTACTTCAATATCAACCAACGCTGCACGAATGGCGGGGTATCAACGAAATGGGGGCGGTTACACAGAAGGTGGACACTGGGCTAAGGTGCGGACAGTTACACTGAAGGCAGCGGTTTCACTTCTATGTGCACAAGCTAGTCTTTAGTCCTGGAGGCCTAAAGTGCTGCTACAGGAGACGAGAGAGTACAGTTTTCACAACAAGTCTTGGTCCTGGAGGCCTAAAGCACTGCTACAGGAGACGGGTTGGTGCAGGTTGAGCGGGGCTCTTATATCAATGCAATTGGTAGTCTTTTCGACGTCCCGTATCTCTTTGTCTTTTCTGTGCGTCTGCAAGTCTTATCTGATTTCTTTCACAAATCTAGAGTCTACTATATTGCCCGTATATCTGGGGGATAGTTTACTGGCTAATACGGAGTACACAGGTGGCTTTATACATTTCCGAGAGAAGTAAAGGAGATAGACAGAATGAATAGGAACAGTAAAGGGTGGGAGCCCGAGTAGTGAATGGCCAATGGCGTAGAAGGCATTCTCAAACCATGGGTATTATGACAAGTTGAAATAGGTTGAACGGGGGCTCTTATATCAATGCAGTGGTAGTCTTTTTGGCATCCCGTATCTCTTAGTCTTTTCTGTGCGTCTGCAAGTCTTATCTGATTTCTTTCACAAATCTAGAGTCTACTATATTGCCCGTATATCTGGGGGATAGTTTACTGGCTAATACGGAGTACACAGCTGGCTTTATACATTTCAGAGAAGTAAAGGAGATAGACGGAATGAATAGGAACAATAAAGGGTGGGAGCCCGAGTAGTGAATGGCCAATGGCGTAGAAGGCATTCTCAACCATGGGTATTATGACCTGCTACTGGGGCTAGTCCACATGTATTTCTCTAGCACACCATAAGGCGTGCTTAGTTGTCTTGGTTTCCATCTTTCTGACTGAGCAAGTCAGTCTTTTAGTCATTGCTGACTGGTCAAGTCAGTCTTAGTCAATTCCTATTCAACTTCTGTATCAGTCCCGTACTTCACAAGCTCAGTGGAACTCATAGTACATATCAAGCGATTGACAATATAGCAGGCGCTATACTGGCGGACCAGTATAGTGACCAGTGAAATATAGTGGGCGCTATTCGTAGTGCCAATCCTCATCAATCATATCAGTAAATCCTTGATGCGAGGCCCGCATCTTTCTAACGGTCAGATCTGCCCGAGTAACCACAGTGATGGTTAACTCAGTAACATGTCTTCATCCTAATCTAATCAGTTGGCTCATACACAAAATGGTGCGCACTATATCTCTGCCGGCCCTAATGTGGTTGTACCAATCCTGACTTCGTATATCTTGTTTTAATAGTCATCAGACTATCAGAGGCCGTTGAAACCACAATCAATAGTTCTGAGTAGTTCCCTGATGTTTCACCTCCGGCGCATAATACGGTTTACCGCCACCATCTATAGCTCAGTGTAGAATATCATAGTCAGGACGTAACAGCCTTTTGGGCTGCCTTGTCAAGTCTACTCAATCCTTCATAGTTGATTTGTTACACTGACTTTCGGCCATCAATAGTGTAGCCTACCACCCCAGGGAGGTGTACGCTCATAATCTAATGCCTCACTTCTGCCTGCTAATAGGTTCAAAATGAAATAAAAACTGGTGTTTTCATGCATGTTTTGGTACACACCCTATCACCAGAGCTTGCAATATCAGGCTTGAAAAACTTCCACCGATTGCAACTCCTCTGGCCTCACTTTGCCGTCCAAGTCTTGGGAGGCTCCTTTGAGTTCTTCTACATGGGTGCCAAGAGACTCTCAAGTTAGAATACCCAAGAGTCAACCTTTCTTTCCTACTCTCGACTCTCTAGTCACCACCTTGCTATATTGTCTGTTGAGTCCTGACCCAGGCCAACCTCACGTTCTGAGTCATTATGATTGCTCACATCGCTCATACTGACCTTGCTTCTTTGTTTTGTTTGGTCTATCTATCCAATCCTGGAATTTGGCGCTAAATTCCAGGATCAGATAGATAGGTTTTCAGAGATAGAAAACGGAAGACAGCAGGAGAGGAGCAGTTACTCACTGCTAGTCAACCAAGAATAATTGGAACTAGGTGCTCCAAAAGAGGCAAAGGAAGCAATCGAAAAAGCAGGGATTCGAGGACAACTTCAGCTGAAGGTTTTGATCTTGCATTTGATTGGTTGGAAAGATGGACCACCCAGAAACGGCAAAAGGGTTCAAGATATGAATGTGTGAATTTGATTCACAATTTGTTGCCAGCGAGAGCGAATAACTGAAACACGAGAACACCACAGATCTTGACAAAAATGAAAACCGGCAAGATCGTCGCAGAGGCTATATGCTGGAATTCAAAGGACAGAGCCTATCCAAGAAACCTGTATGTGACATTGGGACCAGGCAATAAGCAGAGGCGACCGTGATGACAGGCATGTTGATCGGGGAAAAATGTCCAAGAGGAGGCAATTGCAATCGATACAGGCACAGTAGGGTAGCAGGGAATGCAACATGCACACTGCCGATTTGAACAAAGGATATATATATGTAATAATGTACCAGGAAAGACAGGGTACTGTTATCCAATAAAGTGAGGGAGGCGAAAATAGGGTCGGACAGATGACACAGTTGACTGTGATTGAGACTGAGAATGAAATAGAGAGCACACTTGAAAAAGGAACCTGGGAAGATCTAGCAATGGGTTTGAAAATTGAAATTGAAAAAATAAATAAAGTAAGGTACAAGTCCTGCTGTGCGAAGCATCAGCCTCACACCAAGTTGTCACATGTATTATACGAATGAATACTGGACATGGTAAATGTAGTATCACAGACCTCTATACATATGACAATCAAGAGTTATCTATCTGCGGTAAACATATAACTTGTATGTACAGGGTCTGATACTGTTTGTTTACTTAGTTTAAGGGGGGGAAAAAAAAAGTAAGTAAAGTACGAGTTCCTGCCGTGCGAAGCATCGGCCTCACACTAAGTTGAGTCCTCTGTTTGTATCCTATTGCGCGCCCTTCAGGCCACAATGTGTTCGCCTTTGGGAATTTCAAAGATGGCCTCTGAAATCTCACCCCAATCTTGGAGATTTTGGACTGCTTTTCTTTGACTCGATCGTTCAAGTCGTTATTCTTACTTCGTTTAAAGGATACCAACGATGGTGGTTCCAACGAAAGCACGACCAGAGTTTTCAAAGAAGCGCAAGATATCATTTTTCTCCTTTATGACGACTCCCAAAGTACCAAGAAATGTCCCGGCTGTGTACCCAAATTTCTGTGCGCTCCATCCTTCTGTCTCGGAGCCTGAATATTGCACATGCATTTAGACCGGCAGTTTTGGTGTCTGTCCCGGTCCCTGTGGCGAGTCAACCTCAGCTAAATTGAGATAAGCGCCATGTACCCGTCTATTCTTGATGATGTAGTTGACAACAAGGGAGAACGCACTGCGGCCAGATAGATCAACCCAACCGGCGAGAAATTCTTATAACCACCCACCTCGCCGCGACGAGGACAACATTGAAGAAGAAGCCGATCATGTCCGACGTGGTGCCCGCGACTACAGGAATACCGGGCTGACTGTTACGGACAGAGGGCAGCGCGAACAGCAACCCAGTGGCCCATGGCGATGAGCGATGTGTCGGCCTTGCGTTCTTGGAACCACACGGAAATTGCCACGGTGAAGACCCCGCCACTCAGGCACCACATCACTGCGCCGGGTTAGATCTACCGCGACGAAGGAAATCCGAGGGGTCACAAACCCAGGATGATGATGACTGCGAAAGCCTTGGTGATGGGGTTGCGACTAACGGTTGTGGAGATCCCTGACGCCCGAGCCATCGTCCGCAAGACCCCTGAAGGCTGTCTCGATCTTGAATCCCTGAACCGCGCCGCCCGCGTAGATGGTCAGAGGCAGCGGGCTTGCCGTACGTCGTGTTGCTGGGGGAGGTGAACGCATATACGTCATATTCGATCGTGAAGACATCGAACGGATACCGGTTGACGTCCCCGTTCTGATGCTGGAATCAAGATGGAACGGCCCGGGAGCAAGGAGAAAATACACCACCAAGACTTGGGTCTGGCCAAGAGACGCGACCATGACGGAGTTGGCCCGGAAATCGTTCGTCACGCTTTGCAGAACGAGCCGTACTGCGGGCAAGCGTTATGGTCCTTTCGTTCTGGGATTTTTTCCAGCGACATACCAGGAACCGTCGGAGGCTGGAGCACCCCAATCTGCGTCACGTTCTCGGCGCGGAGATCATTGAGGGGGGCATATGCGAGGTTGAAGCCCAGCTGTGTATTCAGTTCAGCAAATATACTCCCTAGAGAGGGAACGCACCGCGGTCGACCCCTTGCTGGGATCGAAGGAATCGAACGAGAAAGCGATTGCGAGCGCCATGGGCGAATTCGTCCAATTGGTGAACTGATTTGCTTCATCGATTGAGTTGATGTCCACGCCATATGCGTCTCCTCACCCGTCAGCGGGATCCCACCACAGGATAGTAGAATGACATACTATATTTACTCTGGAGGTTCGCCCCCTCCTTGAAGCTTGCCCACCCGGCGACCGCAACGAGCGTCAATAGCGCAGCGGCCAGCGCAAGAAAGAGAGATAACCAGCGAGTATTCAGGCGAGGCATGTTGAATTAAAAACTGGAGGAAAGAGGTGGTGGTCAACACAAGTGAGAGAGTCAAGCGATACACCTCTCGCATTTGTAGGGCCCAGTCCTGAACCATCATTCCATAGCGGCGCGCAATGGTCCATTGTTGGCAGACGGCATCCAAACGAAATCACCGCTCGTACCCGCATTCAATGTCACCCAGGTCTGATACATACGGGGTGCCGACCCGGTGCCACCTAGTACTGGTATTCGGACGAAATCACCGCTCCTATCCGCATTCAATGTCACCCGGGTCTGATACATCCAGGGTGCCAACCCGGTGCCACCGTACTGGTATTTGGTCTCCGTTACTTCCTTGAAGGCGGGTTAGCTAGGTAGGTAGAATTACACGGGACGGTCCCGCTTATGAACGCCGGGGGGAATAGATCTTCCTACGAAGTCACCAGCGATCGTTCACCGCACTGCATATCGCCTGAAAACTTCCTCTCGAGCCCGCTGGTAACGCTGCCCTTCTCTCGTTCCCATCCCGCCACTGTAGCCCAGTCCCTGCGCCAAAATGTCCATCTGCACTAGCTATTTAATCTGAGAATGTGGTGCTGCATTTTCGGATTAGATAGCTAGGATTCAGTACCATGAATAACTTAGAAAAAAAAGATGTATCCTTGGTTGACCCTTGGAGGATAATCCCGCTGCAATTCTGAGTATTAAAGAAATCAGCGAGGTAACAATATCGTCGCAAAAAAAAAAACATGCTTCAAGTGCTCATCTCCCAGGATCTGTCCGCCTAGGAATAGGCTACATACGACAGGCCAGCTGAGAGGCGCCGGGGCGACAAAACGGATGGCCCATTTGTACACTATCAAGACGAATGGCAATAGGCAGATAGGTCGCACGAAAGTCCGAGATACGTACAACTAACAATAAAAGACACAGGATCACGGCGATGACGAGAGGGAAAAAATGGATGGAGAAATACGCGGCGGGCACGCAGAGAATGAACACGGGCTACACGATCAATGGGAGGAGGAATTGCCTGGGAGAAAGGTTGGTGAAGTTATCTCGGATCGCCCTAAATCCGAATCTAGAATATGTATTCAATATAAACTAATTGTCCACAGCACCATGTTATGGAAATTCGTCCAAATATTCGGGCTTGATATCATGGGTGTTCAGATCGCGAACTGGACCAGAGTTTGTGGTCCCCTTTGTTTGATTCATGCGGAATACCACTGGCCGTGATGAGGCGAGTGAAATCATTTTGACCGATAGCCTCCTTGAAATGATGTAGTCGAGACCAAAAACTATGGATGCGGAAAAACAGGTCAAAATTGCCCGATGTAGGAGCCGAGATAAGGAGTGTACGCACTCGTGCAAAGACCGTTGATATAATCGCAACATATGTGTTTCACCATTTCGAAGCTTGCGGCAAGGATGATGTCCTTGCCAACAAACACAATGATGATCTCGACTACCCCCAAAGATCACTGAAAACTTGTTAGCATCGACCTCCATGCATTTTCAACCCCAGACTGCATCGAGGAAATATAAATTGGTGGTCGCGATCCAAACAATCGCTGCAGCTTGGAACTGTAAGATTCTACGAATGCGAAACTAACAGTAAGTTGAAGGCGGGGGCGCACGGTCTGGAGCCTACCATTGTAATTCGGGACGCGCTCAATGGCTGAACCTTCGAAGAAGACTGAATGGGTCTGCATCGAAGTCTCCACAAGAACAGAGAGGACATGTAACTTTTATCATAAACAAATATACCTGCTGTGAGAACTGACCAATATGCAACCCATTATCAAAGAGTTCCAAGAAAAAAGCGGCTTTGAAAAATGACCTCGGCAATTCGCTGAGAATCACAAACTGGCCCGAAGAACCAGCGTGTAAGAGCCTCCTGGCCCACTCCACAGAAAACATAATGTTGACAGCAACACGCGCTGCTTTCACAGCAATCGGAAAGGCAAGCAAGAGTGGCAGCTTCGACCGAGGAAAAACCCGCCGCGATGCGCACCACAAGGACGGCCTCTGCAAAACCACAACCAGACGTCGAAGATTGTGAAAGCAAGATCTGCCGCGTGTTGTTCAATTTCAAGACAGGATAACCCAGGTAAGCACTTCACTTTCGGCCGCATTAACACCAGTGAATGGTGACAAGATGCTTCGTATCTGCGTCACAATTAAGCATCGGAATAGTCGTAGATCAAGGGACGGTTACCGTTAGGTGTGTGCACCAAGCGCCTACAATTATTCCCAACCTGATTGCCAGAGCATTGAGTATGAAAATGGGCCTTCGGCGCGTTTGTGGTGTCGAGAGCGCGAACAGTAGAATCATCAGAGGCACAAGCATGGAGCCAAACAACGTTGGGATGAGAATGAAGGAAAAGGCAGGACGTATGCCCTGGACATACCCATCGATAATTGGTATGATCAGGGACATCGGAATGGGCGGAGGTGGGGTAGACATTTGCGGTAGCACATCTGGAAAGCGTGTTGTTATATCCCGGCAGATCAAGTCCATCAGGAAAACACAAAGTTGCCGCATAGCTCCAGATAGCACCACATAGAAGCCATAGTGGCCATAGCAGATGGGCCAACTTTATAGAAAGGTGGGAGGGGGGGGGGGGGTCAAATCTATAGACACCCATAGACCCCATAGCTCTCATGTTGTCTATCATAGTAGCCATAGTAGCCATAGCCATAGGGCTCACAGCACCCATATTTCAGCCAAAAGACAAAAGTTTTTTGTTCACCCTACTACCCTTTTGACCTATTGTTTCCAATGCTATTAGATCTAATTAAAGGAAATCCGATTCATCTTATGAACTAAATGCAACTTGAGTATTGTAAATAATGCTAGTACGGGGATTGAACTCTGGACCCTCGCGCGAACTAGAAAATCTTAAGCGACAAAATAACCTCTGCACTAAAATACCATAGAAAGCTGTGGTGCTTTATGTGATACTACAGTTGTTCTGCCTCCCAGCACCATTGAGGTCCTCACTCATCTCAACTATTCTTTTGGTGTGCTATGTTTAAAGTAGTGGTAGGCAACATAAACCATAAACCATGATTGTGGTTGATGTAGCCAAACCCATCCTTGCAGGTCACCAATCTGAAAATAGACCCAAAATGAAACTTATAGAGCCGAATGAGAGCTACAAGACTCTTAAGATTATTTTTCAAGAACTGACTTTGTTCAACCATGAATTGCTAGATACTTTCCTGGAAGCAGTGCCTTCTCAGGAATTGGATCCTCCTAATCAGGTCTGAATATGCAAGGTTGGCAAATTGTGTTCAACCCAGTTGAGTTGAGTTATCCCATAAGTGATGATAAGATTAACTACATTGAAAGCTACAGCTACTCATAGACCATGATAGTAGGCAATAAATTTGATGGACTGATATAGGTCACCATAGATCAACATAGCAACCCAAGACACTTTCATAGACTCCCATAGATCCCTCTGATGTTTCATAGCTCATTATAGCTCATCATAGCTCACCATAGCCCACTATAGTGCTCGGGGGTATCTCATAGACACTCATAGCACCCCATAGGCCCCCATAGCTGCCCTTTCGTCTATGGGGCAACTTTGGATTTTCCTGATGTCCTAAGATAGTCAGAACAAGTCTCTCATGATGCTGGGAGTTCATTCGGACCATCCCCTCCGAGTCGTACCGGCCCGGATGAAACAGTTTCCAGACCAAAACACGCAACACAAGGCCGCACCTCTTGGTGTGGGGATATGGATATTGTCCTTTATCCTCGTTATAAGCAGGCGGAAATCCACGGTCCCGAGAATACTAAATTGTAGTGGCAAATTGGAAGGTGGTGGGAACAGCTTCTAACAGCAGACCAACTATTGGAAGGGAGATTGGTTGATTTCGATGATGCGGAGTTGACCTTTCTCACGAGCGTTTTCGCCCACCTGAACCACGGCCAAACCATATGGAAAGCGATCACCTGTTTGTTGGAGTGATCGAGCGTAGAAACTGGAGAGAAATCAGGGATTCACTCAACTGGTGGCAAGTGCAGAGCAAAAAATGGCAAGGGTTCAAAGGATATCCGTCAGATCAAGTGGATTGATCGGGTTCTCCCGCCCCGCTGCTTTCAATGTCCATAGAAGGCCAGGAAACCGACATGCCGTACACCGCCAGTGCGAACACCTCCGCCATCGTCATCGCGCAGTTGAGTCCCTGGAGAATATTCTTCTCAACATGGTTAGGAAAGCCCCAGTTTAGTCTTTGCATCGACAGCGGCGAGACGAGCTCGTAAATTATGCTATGGAAACAGACACCTTCGGCTGCCGCGTAAGTGTAGCATCTGTATCTAGTATTCAAGGCGTCAAAAGATCGGCCATATTGGAGTTGAGCGCTCCTACCGGTTGCTCGAGACATCAGGAATTTACAGGGCTCTTCGAGATCAAACAGCTGAAGCTTCCGTTCCCGCATGAAAATGCTGCATTTATCTTGATATCCTCGTTCGCCGTCTTTTTGGCGAAGTGAAGCCCCAGATAATTGTGATGGCACCAGAGGAACTCAAATCAACAGCATTCTGGAGTGCCGCGCTATTGGGATTGTTGGTGCTGAGGTTGATGACCGCGTCGTGGCTTTGTTTGCAAAGAGTACTGGTGCCTGGATATCGTGGAGGAGAATAGTGTCTGCGGGCCTCTGTAGCTCCGTACCGGACGACATTCAAGTCTTTAGCAATAACCGCCGAAAGCATGGGTGCACACATGCGTTACTGCTCTGGACTTAGTGCCGGGCGAAGTACAAGTCGGGAAGTGTTTGTAAGTGGAAATTCGAGTTTCAGACGGAGAACTTGAATTTTCGAAGTTGCACTTCAAGTTGTATATATTTCCACCAGAGCGTAGCACCGCGTGGGAGTATGGCAGACGCCACGTCGCTCTACGCATTCCAAAGTGCACGCCGGCATGTCTCTACAACACACAGCACACAGCACAGGGTCACGGGTACATGATGCGGGACAGCCGCGCCGGGGGTCCCGTCTTCGCTGCGCCGTGTCTCAACCCTCCGCGACGCCAGCGGCGGGTATTTATAAACGGCGGGTCGCGAGCTCGAGGTAGATTTTTTGCGGGGCAGAGGAGGAAGCGGCTAGGAAGAAAAAACAGGAGGTTGATGAGTGATGGAAGTCGGACAAGAATTTAAAAGCTCGTGCACAGTTCGTGAAAACGCAGAGATGGGCACACGGCGGCTAGTCCATAGTAAACTGGGGAAAAGGGGACACAAGTAATTAGAGTACTTCAGAAGAAGCATTGCTGCGCACGTACACGTCCCCGCACATCTCCCGTTACCTCACTACGCCGTCGGCGTCGTTGTCCTTCGACGCGACCGCCGAAGTCGCGGGCTACTTGGGCTTTGCACACGCGAAGATATCGAGTAGGGAAGTCAGTAAAGTGCCAAGGAAACAAATCCTGAATCGAAATGCGTACCTCACGCTACTGCAAACGCGTGTTAAATCTTAGCGTTCCCGGGATGTACAATTTGTGCTGTCGGCTTTGACGTTGAGGATGAGTCGTCGGCGTCTAAGATGGAAGTGGAAAGACGCTGGATGTACAGGACGACGGGTGAGCAAGCGGCGCGGAAAGACGAGACTTGATGCATACACCAAAAGGAATTTGGAGGGCATATAAGAAAATGGAAACAAGTCAGGGGGAGGACACTTACTTAGTTTGTCAGCGTGTGCGTAGACATCCCGCGCATTGGCCCTGTTCACTTCTTGTGGAGTCGGCAATACTGCGCTAAGGAAAATTCAACGGGGCTAGAGAGGTGAGCGAGTACATGGGGAGTGGGGGCACCCACCCGCATGTAGATGAAGGTGGCGTGGCGCTGGGTACATTGTTGTCGGCGTTATCGCGGCACTGAGACGGCTGTGGAACGCGTCTGAGAGAAGGTTAGTAGGCGATGCAGGGGACGAAGTAGTCGCGAACATTGAGTGTGGAGTGTGCGTTCTTTGCTGTGGCATCCCATTTGATTGGACATTCAGGAATGTGCAGGCAAAAGTGGTCCGGTCACGCGAGCCCGGATGAAAGATATAAGATACAATGATTACCTCACCCGCAGTTGCAAACCCCCCACTGCACGTAACAATATCGCGCCAAACTGCGCATGAAGCGCGCGCCTCCACTCAAGGCATGATTGTGGAGGATTGGGTGGTTCGAGGTAAGAAGGTTTCTGTGCTGGTAAGTGTAGAAACATGGGATAATGTGGGATGGATGAAAACGTGGGGATCGAAAGTGGTTGATTGGAGAATGGAAGAACGCGCAAGAAAAGGAAGGGTCAGCCGCCAGTACGTCAGGCCTCCCAGGAATCGCAGATGGCTCCGAAGCCAAGACATCGAGTACACTTTTGTGGCGCGGTGGACCTGGACGACAAATCAAAGACGTTGCAGAAAAAAATGTGTTGGCAATCCGAATTACAGGTCATGTCACAGGGAGCGAGCGGTAAAGACAACGGGCTGCAAGGAACCGAGCACCTCGTCAACTCATTCAGAGTTTTGATCCTGTCGGCTTGCAAGGAGGCAGGCGTAAGTGGCTGGAGAGGATGCCCGCTCGTCGAGGGATAAATATGGAATCTATAGGCGGTGAGTGTCAACGAGTTAGTATAGGAATGTACACGTTGGTGCCCAAAGAAGACTTGATCCAGAGACAGCAGCTGATACGCGGACGAGGCACAAGTTCACAGCGGGTCGGAGGCTCGGACACAAATGTGCGCGTTATTTATGATGCATAGAAGAGGGTGTGAAACCGAAGTGCATAACCCAACGAAATCCAGTCCCGCGTCGCTTGGAGGTTTAGTGCTGCTCAGACCGGGATTGGCACTAAAAATCCGCTTTGACCGCAATCCACCCCAGCGAAAGCGAGCTAGAGGACACGGTAGTGGTCGCGGACGTTACAACGTAGAGTCTCTTGATCTCAATTACTTGGGGGATATGCGCGCTGGAAGCGATTTCATGTCGTGGTGGTCGCAAGGAAGGAAGAGGAGCGGGCGCCTAATCCAGCTGACATCATTTGATCGTTGGGGCGCTTAGTCACTCGCGCCTCTTGCGCCACCACCTCGCTCTACTGCTTTTCGCCGCACTAACGCTCTGAGAACTCGCCCATGACCGTATCCACGTTCGACCCGTCGCTTAGCGCCTCGCCCCACTCTGCTCAGCGAATGGCTCGTAATCGCTAGCTTCAGATGAATCTCTGCATGCGACGCTTCCAGGCGATTTCGCTCCCATTAACCCTTCTTTCTGTTGGTTAACGTGTATTCTAGTACGACATCCGCAATCGACCAAACCGCCGCTGATACGCACCCACCTTGCGAGCCTTAGCCCTCTCCGACCTCCGCATGCCGTCCGTTCGTTTGCGTCGACCACTAATAGACACATTCCCATCGACCACGGGCAGCAAGTAGGCAGCAGCGGCGGGCGGCTTGGATTTTCGTGGGATGCACCCGGACAAGGGAGTGAGATGTCGACGGCGACGCGTGCCGTCCGCCCGACGAAGCGATTTTCGTTACGAGGTGATGCGTGTCCCTTACCACTGACGACGCTGATGTTGTGTTCATCGCCAGACGCACATCCTCCACCTCCTGTCCGCGTCTGCCCTGGTAGTGGTCACATCCCGGTAGCGGTCGCCTACCGCACTCAAGCAGCGCCCGCCCTCGTCGCCTCACCTCGCCTCGCCCTCGCCCTGCCCCTCTTATCTACCTCCTCTGCACCGCCTCTTCACCGTGGCCATCTCCGTGCGGGGGGCTCTACTCCACCGAACATCTGGTACGTGTATTCTTCCTTCTTCCGTCCCTCCGACGAATCACGCTAATGCTCCCATAGTCTTGGTAAATCTTCGCGCTCGTTCATCTGGAGCGTGTCGCCATAGCACGGGCCGCGCGCGGGAGCAAACGAGTACCCAGCATGCGCACGGACCGCTCGCGGGGCGTAGGACGAGGGCGACGACAGCGCACGATGACACCCCGCTCTGAACCTTTCTACAGGCGCCGGGGGACTCCTACATCGCGCTATGGGAGGAGGGAGATGAGGAGGGAGCAGGGACGGAGGAGGGTGGTGGGAGGGGGGGAGGCGGGGATGAGGTTGTATTGCGCGGCGCCACGCGGGGCGCAAGCGCGAGCGTGGTCCGCCTGCGGTACGGGTACGGGGCTCGGATTCGATATGGCGTTGGATGTGGGAAACGCACACACAGCAGGCACAAGCCCCAACTCGCGAGTACGGCGAGTCCATCCCCACCACCCTTCCTCGATGCTCGATCCTCCAACGCCCGCTCATTCCCAGCCTGCGGACCCCTTTCCTGCGCCGGCGCAGTTAGGTGGCGCTGGATTCCGGGGTGCGGGTAGGGCGAGGAAGGACAGGAAGCAAAGTGAGGGCGGACGGAGGATTGAGGAATGGGTCGTGCACTTGCCGGCGCCTCGTGTGCGGGCCGTATTGGTCGCACGTGAGGAGGGCAGGGAAAAGAGGGAGGAGGGACGCGCCGATGGAAGACAAGTGCGACTCGACGCACGCGGGGATTTCTAGGGCAGTTCGTGGCTTCTTATTGTGGCAAGTGCCCACTCACCTCCTGCCTTCTCGCTTCCAGCCTCCTTGTACGCCGATCGACCTTCAATACAGACTCGACCCCACTTCACCCCATCCTGCCCGTGCGCCACCCCCGCATCTCCCCGACCCCCCCCCCCCCCCCCCCCCCCCCCCCCCCGCCGTGCCGTTCCCTCGCCTCCCCCGCCCCCGTTTGCCCGTGGCCTCTCTTTCCATTCCGTACTTGTTGCGGTGGCGGTGCTACCTTTTCGATTTCCTTTTTCGGCCACTGGCGAAGTCCCGGGATCGTCTTTTCGATTACCACGTACCTATTTTCGCCCGTCGCTGCATGTTGTATGTTCATTGTCTTTCGTGCGGAATCGGGCTGGAATATACACCTCGTGAACGGCGGGGTTACGCCTTATGGATGGCGGGAGTTAGGGCCGACGGAGTAAGCCAATACGCAAATGGCCAAGAATGTGCGCCGAAAAATGGGCTGGACATGCGGTGTGTTTGCAGCGTCCCCCTCCGAATATATACGCGGACTCGGACTCACTTTTGTTCTCAGGTAACCAAATCCTTGCCGTTGGATAGATGATAGATCACTTGATTTATCGCCCAGAAGTCGAGGAACGGCATCAAGCTTCAACCGAGTCCGGCTCAACCTTGCCTGACCTATACAAGGCTCAAAATGTCGACCCCCGTGAATTCCGTGTACTACATGCGTTCCTCAAATTAAATCAAATTTACATCCCTATGAAACTGATTTAATCTTCGTAGCATGCTCTCGAATCGCATCTCTTCCTGAACAATGTGGCTGCGGTGTGTTCGCAGCGTCCTCTCCCTAATGTCTCCGCAGACTCACTTACTCCGAATCGTTCTTAAAAGTCACTTTCGTTCGCAAGTCACCTAACATCCGATGACTTTATGATCAGAAGACGAGGAACGGCAGGACGTCAAAGAGTTCCAGCTCGACCTTGACGTTGAGAATTCAAGCATATCTCAATGAGTTTAACGCACCGAATTCTGTATAGCGCTCTTCGGGCTTTTTATGCGTGTGTCCCTTCAATTCAATTAAATTTGTATCCCTGCGACTCGGATACATGTGGGAGCATCTGTTTCATAATAAGCTCTTTCGGATCATATTTCCTGATCCTTGACTCGCTTGTGTTGTTGGTTGTGGACAAGTCATTGCCGGGGTAAATTGTTCAGGAGGAAATGCCGTTACATAACTTATGCACATTATTCAAACTCTTCATCTAACTCGGTACTCTCGCTTCAACATATCCCTTCGCGCTTGTGCAGCTCTGGCCGGTTCGGTCAACCCATTTATTTTATTGTCATTTCTATCGGACTTGCGACAGTCCCGTTTTATCGGTCTATTTTACTGAGGATCGAGCGGACCTTGCGGTGATAGACAATGGTTTAATCTGGATCTCCTTCCACGACCTTGGGCCAGCCAACAGCAGTCCTATCATCTTGTTTCCCGTCCTCATTACTATCGGCTTATTGTCTCATCACTGAATGGCTCTCACACCACGCCTTCCGATGACTCGGATTTTTCCAGATACTGTGTTTCTAATGCGAGAAGATGACTTCATGTGCATCAATTTATAAGCAGAATAAGGCCTAATATGGTAATATTATTGGTAATATCAGGTGGAATACGCGGGTAATGCAATAAATAAGGTGGAAGATGAGGGTAATGCAATAAATAAGATGGAAGATGATGGTAACGCAATAAAATAAGTGGAATATGGTGGTAATTCAATAAATAAGGTAGAGTATGGTGGTAATTCAATAGAATAAGGTCTGAAATGAGGAAAATGGTGGTCTTTGAAGAAGTGAGAAGCAATGAGTACTATAAGGACTGAAAAGTGGTGTGAAAAGTACAAGAAATATGGTGGTAAAGCGAAATTGGGGAGATTGGTGGGTGGTGCAAAAAGTACTATAAGGGCTAAAAGCAGAACTGGGCATAAAGCGGAAGTGAGTGGGGAGATTGGTGGTGCAAAAAGGACTAGAGCAATGAAACATTTGATCGAACGTGCAATCACCGCAGTAAACCCAGGACTTCCCAAATTGGAGGGACCTTGAATTTGACATTCCCATCTTCCATATTCCACAGAGTTAAGATCAGTCGTCATCAGGATGTAGTTTTCGCGAAGTTTCCGCTGAGCATCCGAAACTAAAATCACGAGAAATTGCAAACATCAGGAACCCCCCCCCCCCCCTGGCAATTTGTCAGGGTGTGATCTTGCCGAGGCAGTCAACACACTCTGTCTGATGTCCAGTCATCCATGACCATGGAAATGGTGTTTCTGGATATCACTAAAAAAGAATGGTTGAGGTGAGGCCTTGGGGATGGGGTGAACTATACAGATTTCATCTAAATTCCAGAGACGTAGAATATATTTGAATATATTCATATTATATTGTATTCAACGGTCTTGATGTGATATAGGGCCTCCATGGTGAATAAGATACAGATATGAATATGATATGGAATTTTTGTATTCATATTATATGTTGGCAAGCACTAGGCAGCTGGGATGGTGGGGCCTGTGGAAGAGAAAGATAAGCAAAAGGTCGTGGGGAAAGCAGGAAGGAACAGAAGTAGGGGGAAAGTATGGAGCGAGTATATGACTTGACGGCTGACAATGACCCTGCATTGCCCTGTATCGACAGGGGTGCACACGACAACCACATGCACTCTCACCACTTGTGACAAGATGCTTGCAAACATGCTCATTAATGGTCAACTGACAATGACGCCCACGAGACAGTGGAAGCACAACACTGAGGAAACCTTGTGGACTTGCAGTAGATGTCGAAGACCCTCCAGATTCTGTGGCTGATGAGGTTGTGCGCGAAGCCCTGAGCGAAGAGCAGGTGTTCGGTGCTGTATATGACAAAACTCTGTGAATGGTAAGGAATTGTGTTTATGAGGTGAAAAGAGGAACTTACTGTGGGTATAGAGGATGGGTGACTGGTACAGGTGCAAGTATGGCTCTCTGCTGAAAAGCGACGAGGCTGCCTTCAAGGATCTGTTCACCGGTGTTTTGGACGGCACGCCACCTAAGCCACAGCAAGAGCAGATTGTCCACTTCTATTCACAAAAATACTACGACACGTGGATCAAACCACGCGTCGAAGTTTGGCTGGCATTGTTGAAGAGACGCAATAAGATGGCAGGGGACAAAATGCCCGAAACCATTGATGTCGTGTCAAAAGTGACAAACCAGTTGTGGGAGGACAAGAGCCTGTAGTTCCAACATGAGGTAGAGGTCGTGTTCGAACACGAGTACCAACAGAAGCTATGCACATGGGAGGCGTTGCTGGCAGACAGTCCGACGCGAAGCCCGGAGGAGATTGCAGTGTGCGTTGGACATTTGTGGCATGCAAAGCTTCAGTTTATCGCCGACTTGCAGGTCATTGGAGAACACCACAGTCCTCCTACTACCTCCAACCGTTCATTGACGCCATCCAGCAGCGGTTTGGGATGGTAGAAACAGTGCTGCTGTGTGGACCTGTCGGGACGCACAGAGGGTGAATCTGAATGCAGAGGTAAGTGTTTGTGTGTGACTTACTTACGCTACGACATGATACTCCGTTTACGTGTAAATATATGGAGGAAGCTAATACTTGTATAATGGATGCGGAATGTAGGGCTCGAGCACTCCCAGGGACCACCGCTCCGCTGCCACCTCCGCTGCTCCTTAGGGAAGAGGAGGCAGGTAGCAGCGAAGGGGGAGCACATGCAGGATCCGTGGTTCCAATGACGACCATCAGGAAAACACAAAGTTGCTGCATAGCTCCAGATAGCACCACATAGAAGCCATAGTGGCCATAGTAGATGGGCCAACTTTATAGAAAGGTGGGAGGGGGGGGGGGGGGGGAGGGTCCAATCTATAGACACCCATAGACCCCCATAGCTCTCATGTTGTCTATCATAGTAGCCATAGTAGCCATAGCCATCGGGCTCACAGCATATTTCAGCCAAAAAGCAAAAGTTTTTTGTTCACCCTACTACCCTTTTGACCTATTGTTTCTAATGATATTAAATCTAATTAAAGGAAATCCGATTCATCTGATGTACTAAATGCAACTTGAGTATTGTAAATAAATGCTAGTACGGGGAATTGAACTCTGGACCCTCACGCGAACTAAGAAAATCTTAAAGCGACAAAATAACCTCTACACTAAAGTAACCATAGAAAGCTGTGGTGCTTTATGTGATACTACAGTTGTTCTGCCTCCCAGCACCATTGAGGTCCTCACTCATCTCAACTATTCTTTTGGTATGTTATATTTAAAGTAGTGGTGCAACATAAACCATAAACCATGATTGTGGTTGATGTAGCCAAAACCCATCCTTGCAGGTCACCAATCTAAAAATAGACCCAAAATGAAACCTATAGAGCCGAATGAGAGCTACAAGACTCATTGAGATTATTTTTCAAGAACTGGCTTTATTCAACCATGAATTGTGAGATACTTTCCTGGAAGCAGTGCCTTCTCAGGAATTGGATCCGCCCCCATCCAAACAGCAAAATATTCCTCTGATTCCTCAGACATGAGCTGTGAGAAAGGCAGGCAAGCACTATCTTGACTCCAGGATGGCTCTTCCGACAGGGGATATAGGATGGGTGTCCTCGGAGCACAGAACGGGCCAGCCACCTGATCAGCCACAGCCACTGGCCACGGATGCCCGACACCGGAGGCAACAAGCAACGCATGCAGAGGCCACATGTTGTGGTCTGCACTCGTAATAAAGACTACAAAGCTGCCTTTGACAGACAAAGGGTGGCTTTGTGGCAGGCTTTGTTCCCCCACACAGAAGCATAAAGCATGCCACAAAGCCAGCCTTTGAATGCCAAGGCCGCCTTGTGAGCCCTGTTGCTAGTACAGACCACATGCATTTGTTGCATGCGGCCTTCACATGTGTCTGTAGTTGCCCACAGTGTGATCAGCCACCTGGTGGCTTCCGGTGGCTGCCGCAAACCCTCTAATATCTCGGACCTCCGGGTCGTGTTTGACTTGTTCATCTCATTGCTGCCGTGTTTGCTGACCCGACCACCAGTGGCAAGTTCTGCCACTTCAAGGGACTTGACACCCGTAAATAAGATTTTTCCCCTCCTGTTTCTATTATAATCTCTTTTTATGTATTGCTCTGTCAACCTCTCCTAGATCTTTGGTTCTATCATGTTAGATCCTGTCGTAAGAAGTCTTCCACATACAACTTCCGGATGAACATTGACACTGCCATGCACGCTGACCTCGCCACTTGGATCCCGGTCAGTCTTCCTCGCGCTCTTGCTTCATTTTCACGTCTATCATCTACATGTTCTTGTTCAACCTCATTTCCTTGTTCTTCGCTTCACATTTCATGTCATGTTCTTCTTATCATCTTCCCAGGTTAAAGTGTGAGTGCACATGGCTACAGCAGTTGGACAATGCTCACAGATTTCAAAAATCGGGGAAGGGCTTGGAAATCTGGAACCATCTGGCAGTACGGGACTGTCGTCGCGATCCAACGAGTCCCGAGTAGGTTCCTTGTGTGATTTTAACACTGTTTTCTTAATCCGTCGCCCTCCCCCATGGTGATTGGCAATTTAATCGATCCTGGTCTGACTAGTTCAACACTGTTTTGTTAATCGGCTGGTCTTTCTCTGCTGCCCGGTACATTTTGAACACTGTTCTACTAATCCAGAATCACCGATTGAATGCCTTCCTCGTCACCGTTGTCTGAAAGAGGTAGTAAATGCATTGGGGTTGGGTGTCAGTACGGCCTGTTTAAACAATCACTGATTACAGCTAAAGTCGGAACCGAAGGCGCGACCAAATTTTTTTTGTTTTGGAACATTTTCAGAGAATTGTAAATATCTCAGTCAGTTCTGCACCGATTTGCATAAAGACTAGATAGATTTACTCAGCTAATTCATGCGCAAGTAGTGACAGAGAGGAATTTTTGAAAATATCATGTATTAGGTAATCTGTGTTTTCGGAGCATTTTCACGCCAAATACCGTTTTTGCATGGCTAGAACATGTTGCAGGGAACTAATATTTTGCAGGCAACAGTGTATGTAACTAGGCAAGGAGGTGACAGAGCCAAAAGCACATCAAATATTCAGATAAGTGTGATTCTCACAGGATCTTCAGATGCAAGGAAATGCTGATTCCCTCCAATGCAGCTGGAAGAACAGTAATAAAGTTATGTGTATTTTTGGCTCTGTCACATCCTTTCCTCAGTATGAATATTGCTCCTCACAAAGTATTGGGCCTCTGCAACCTGTTCTAGGCATGCAAAAACAGTATTTGGCGTGAAAATGCTCCAAAAACACAGATTACCTAATACATGATATTTTCAAAGATTCCTCTCTGTCACTAATTGCGCATGAATTGGCTAAGTAAATCTATCCAGTTTTTATGCAAATCGGTGCAGAACTGACTGAGATATTTACAATTCTCTGAAAACGTTCCAAAACAGAAAAATTTTGGTCGCGCCTTCGGTTCCGACTTTAGCTGTAAGTCGGGTTTTGCGTTGGGACCGAAATTGTTTAAGAAAACTTCATATAGATTCTTGGAGGCTCAAACCTTGATTGCATGCTGGCCATTCAGAGCAGAACTAATTCATTCAGGACCAAAATGGACGTGAGTCACGCGACTCGTGTATATCCCGCGGTTAGATGTTATCCGTCCATGCTCTGTACTGTAGCTCGGGGGTATAACAATATCACTCGGCACGTCTGACTCTCATAGGAACGTTGCCGCCGGGCTGGCCCGCGACCTTGGGCCTTGGGATGAGCGCCCGATGCGTGGCAATCTCGGTCTCCGGCCCATCCGGGAACTCGAATGTAAAATACCTGATCAGTACTGAAAGCACCGCCTACATCCGGATAAGTCCTCTGTAATAGTACTTCACGAAGGAAAAAAAAAACGCATACCTTGAACTCGGCGAGCGCAAAAGACTTTCCGAGACAGGTTCGCGGCCCATCAATGAATGTGATGATATGGCGGTGGCCCAGAATCTCCTTCGCACGCAGCGGATCGTTGGCGAGCGTATGCCACCGCTCCGGCTCAAACTCCTTCGCGTTGGCGCCCCAGAAGACTTCGGATTGGTTCATGCAGCGGATTGACACTGTCACTATAGTGTCTTTGGCGACGAAGATGCTGTCGACGACCTCCCCGGAAGCAGTGGTGATCGGCTCGCTGACGGGGAGAACGTCGTCGACCATGGCCTGAAATTGCGTTAAAACAGCTTAGACACGCCCATAAATAGCGGACACACCTGGCGGGTGGTTTCCGCCACTGGGGGATGCAGGCGTAATGTTTCAAGAACTACGGAATCGAGGTAAGGAAGAGAAGAGTTGAGATTATCCCACGTCGGATCAGCCCCAAAATCGGCGAGTTCTTGGCGCAACTTGGCTTGTTTTTCCGGCTTCCTTGCCAGTTCAATCAATGCCCACTGAAGGGGGGGACTTCAGTGGTACTCCGAGTTTACGCGTTCGCGTCAGAGAATACGTACGGTGAGACTAACTGCACCAAGGGAAAATCAGCTGCATCGCACCACAAGATAAAATGGACTCACTGGATGTTGTTTCATAACCTGAGAACATCGGTTAAGCAACGGCACAGATTGGGAAGAGAAAAGAGTGTACCAGCCAAGAGCAAAACGTTCTAACCTCAGAGTGTTAGCTATTACAGTCAGTTCAAGAGAATAATGTGTACCATCTGCGAAAAAAATATCAGGACCGACTTTTAGGGTCAGATGAGGGAACTGCGTACTTGCGCCATAACTTCGCTTTGGTCCATGTGAAGCTCGGCATTGTCCTCTTCCGCTTTCACTAGAGAATCCTGAGTTCAAATGACAACGTCCACTGGAAACACTTACGCAACAGCCCAATGATAGATCTATCGGAAGTCTCGTCAGGAACCTGCTTCTCCTCTCGCGACGCGTTCTTTCGAGTAGTTCATCCGCGATACCGCTTATCGTATAACGGAGATTTTTTTGGATGTGGTTTCTCTTTGACGGGAGATGCGCCAGGAAGGGGAATTGAGTTCCGAGAAGGAACACGAGATTGGACAGCATGCCCTGTCCTTCGAAATTTAGGGAATCGAAGGCTGCAGCAACTGCCGAGTACTCTCCGTCCAGGGTTCGGAAGTCGTGCGAGAATCCAGCGATACCTATGCTGTCGAGTCTGGAACAAATTTAGAACGGCGCAGCACACAGAGAAGTTGACGACAAAACGCACGCCACGAAGTTCATCCTGGGAGCGCACATCAGTGGCGGAAAATGTAAGGCGAACCATACTTACCAATGTTCGACATCAATGATGGCCCCCTCGGGTGGCGCAATGTCGATTATGTTGTCCCAGTTGGTCTTGAGCTAGATAAACCTCTTGAGCACGCCTTGGGTTGAGAGGACTTGTCAAAAATAATCTCAACTTTGTGCGCCGAGTCGTAGAAGACTTCCGTCAGCCGCCGTATCACAGCGTTGCTGAACGCAGGTGTCAAAGCCTTGCGCTGCCTGGTACACGAAGGTCAAGTAAATGATTGGCTAGCCTCATAGGTTGGTGGACTTGCCTCTTGTGAGATTCACCCTCCGCCCAGAGTAATCCACGCCCAAACTATTGAGCGATTAACCGGAAACCATGCATAGAATGACTTTAAAATACCAGATTCGCAATGACCGCCCGCCCTAGCTTCGGCCTGACGTAGATGGACCTCTCCATACTGTAGAAATGATTGACTGCCTTTGGATCACATAGAACGAGTTTGCGCCCCCCGAAAGCCATCGGCATCTCGAATACAGGCCCGTATTTGGCGGCCCATTCTTGATACACTATCCCGCTGTCTGGAGCCTGCACAACTAGTCGATTCATCCCAAAGACAATGCTTTCATTGGGTGGGCCGTTGAGCCTCGCTCCTTGGGCACTCTTCGGTTTGGTGATTCGGCGCACGACTTTGGTTACAACCCAGACACCGCCGAGAAGGATGAGGACGTCGGAGAGACCTAGCTGGTGTACTGGTGTCATAGTATACGACAAGAGCGGTCCGTGTGATTCGAAACCCCTTATCCCGCCGCAAGTCCCGCGGATCTTCGGTTGTCGATCTTCCATTGGCATTGGCGGATCATCGGCTTTCAAGCAAGCTGTCTGTCGGCAAGAGGCGTTGCCTCTATTTGTCCCGATCTGGGCTGATCACACATCCAGCCACCCAAGAGGTGAGGGTGCATTGGTCTAGCTGTGATGGCATCACAGAAGCGCCGAAGCCTTCACATTTGCTCGGACTACCGCTTCCTTGACACCTTCGCGCCCTGTGGCGGCCATGACTCCTCCCCGCCCACTCTCCTATCGCACTGCTGTAGTATCTCTCCATGATCGTCACAAAAACTGTTTTAACAAATGTTGCGAGTCTTCGAGTCTCAGAGCTATTTCCAGTGGCAAGTGTGCTACTAAGTCTCTGAGTCTTCTCGATGCTCTGTCTGCCCAAAAGCAAGACAGCGGATATTACTAGGGACGTCGTGAGATGTACTAGCGAGAAAAAAATCGTCTTTCACCACCGACGACGGGATGCAGCCGCGCAGACTTGAAATCCGGGACTTGTTGAATGCTGACCCGACTCCCGAGACATCTGGCGCTTCGCACACACCGACCGAGGCTCCCATCTCTGCCCGACAGTCTTCCGCACTCAACGGTGTCGACATCAGACCCCAGCTGTTGCATTTAGCAAAATTCTTGAATACCAGCGCTGCCCTACATGCTCCCCGATCCGTACAGCAAAATCTCGAATCGGTTCTCAAGTACCTTGAGAGCTGTCCCAACACTCATGTTCAAGAGGCGATTGTGCCCGTAATCCCTGATACCTCCGAGTCAACCAGTCCTATCAAACGACGCACTCACGTCGCGATAAATCGGATAACCACGCTCGAATGTCTCTACGAATACCCCGTTGGATACGTACTGGAATATCCCGAAACATCTTCGACGGGTGCAGTTGGGCATCTTTTCCGCATGGATCCGAATGACTGGCGAGATCCCACCTTGAATATTGCATATTCCAGAGGCAGTAATAGGGGGCAGACGGTTGCGGGAAAATCTGTTACGTGCGCTCTTTTGGTTGACACTGAGGGGAATATGGTCAATTGTGCAGAACGACACACAACTTGTAACGTGAACTTGCTTCATATAATTTTTGTTATTGATAAGTTAATTCAGGTGAAGGTTCCAAGATATGTCCTAACAGCGATGCTGAAGAGTTGAGCATTCCGCACACCAGAGCTTCCCGAGAGGATGTTCAGGAACGTTTACGGAAAGACCGCGAAGACCGTTTGCAATATGTGTCGCCTACTCGGGATATCTTTCTCAAAACATCTGCGTACCTAGCCGCACTTCAGAAACTTGGATGTTCCCGACCTCTATCCGAAATCACGCATCTTTCAGAGACCGAAGAAGAAGAAAGGGAGGCGAAGGAGCTGTACCTATTCCAAACTCAGCGCGGATACCGAATGATGGACGGTCTGTGTGAAGGCCGGATTGTGTTTGACTACAGCGACGACGGTCAACCATACATAAGGTATTTACTTGTTCAAAATTGCACCGAAGCACAACACTAGCTGACACTTGGATTCCTCAGCTGCGAGCATTATAATCCGCGAACAAACAAGGATCACTTCCTTGATCGCAGCATTGACGACGGTTCGTATCATCTCGAATACATCGAAGCAGTCATCTCGGGTGACGAACGAGAAGTTACGCAAATCGAGGAGGCCGTCCTTGGCTTTGGCTATGGTCCACTCGCGGATTGTTCCACGGTCGCTAATTGCTCGCAGCAAAAAGTATTCTGTCGTATGTTGTTTTGGTCGACGCAATCTTCCATCACTCAGCTCTCTCTAGCTTTCCCGCATCGAGATGAGGCCCAAAATCTCACTCAGCCACTGATGCAACGCCTTGCATGCTCAAGTAAATTTCGAGTATTCGAGCCGAAAGAGGAGTATCGGGCTGCTTGTCCCTTTGTACTGATTGTCACCAGCGGTGATCATCCCATCCTGTGCCGCTACCAACAAAAACGCCGCCCAAGATAAGGGATAAACTGATGGAGATTTTGGGAACACTGGCCCAAGACCTTCCCGATATCACGCCGCGGCGACTTCTTCGTCATCCGATCGTTCAATCCTTCCTGACTTCAAAATTCCCATTCATTGTCTGTCCGACTCTTGCTGACTGGCATGTCTCGCTCTCCAACCGATCGCATATCAAGTCCTACATCAAACGGGCGATTGAAGAGCATTGCCCATTTGGGACTGGCTGGAACGGTGCGTGTTACTGATTCGTTTGCAGCCGCAGTGTCTCATCATAACTAGGTGTTCTGAGTCTCAAAGCTCAGCAGGACGCCATCTTACCACCATCGGAGCGGTATATTCGACGCATTATTGCTATACCGACAAAGGCTTTACCGTCTCATGAGGAAGACGAACCGGAAGCAGATACAAGAGACGATATGACTCGGATTATCATATGCATGGCGGCTGAGGCCAGTCGGCGTTTGCTCTCGACAGGACACTACCTGCAGAGTGATATCGCCTTCAGGCGGATAGTCGGGTTCTTGGAATTTGAATTAGCTTGCATGGAACGCGATGCAAACACCAGTACGCTAGTTTCTCGTTTTTTCTGTTCACTGGACTTACTAACAAAACTGTAACCCCTTCAAATTGTATTCGTTGACAGGTTTAATATTTTGTCGCATCTACATCAACCGGCAGACTGCTGCAGCGCATCAACGTGTCTTTGAAGAAATCGAGGCCATTGTGAAAGAGGATACAGGAAAGTCTCTGAAATGGCGACATCTCCACGCCACGAGCACCGACAGTTCGGAAGGATACGGCGATCTTATTCTATCTTGGACTGCTGATCAACACCGCGGCCAGGCTAAAGGTCTGAATTCTTGGTAAACAATTTATCTGGGTAGTACTGACTTCGGCGGCAAGGTCTGGGACTACACCTGCAAAAGCTTGCATCAAATATGCCATGCAAGGCAGATCTTCATCAGCCGGAACGCGATATTCAAGATCTCAATCCTTATGATCACCTTCGCCGAATTTATCGCATCTGCACCGTCCATAATTTTCGCAACATCAAGAAATGTTCTGTTTCTGACGAGGTTCGATGGTTAATGCGCAGTTTAGTATGCATGGAGCATGATGACTGGGATGGGACATTGTTAAAGATCCGGGAAAAAGGCGGGAAAGCTGGCAATGGTCAGTGCAAGCCGGTGATTGTTGAAAATTGACTTATTCAGAGTTGAATGCTACCAGATTGGATCAATGACAAGGAGTCTAGCAAGTTCTTCTTCTCTGGAATCTGCTGGGAGCGTAGCTTCATTCCGATTGACATATGGAGTGCCGGCGACGCTAACTCTAACCTCGTTGAGTCAGTTCATCGGGACGTCAACAGGGAAGGTGTCCACTGCACGTTGCTCGGTGGGCTAAAAAAGGGCCAACTTTTCGACACAATCAAGATGAAAACCCTTTCTGTAAGTTGCGTTTCTTTCTGATTCTTCGTCTCATTCTATCTACAGACATACGAGAGCTACGGCATAACCCCGTCGTACAAAACCGGCCACATATCGGAAAATGCTTTCCACAATCTCAAGAGGAAATGTAAGTCTCATGGACATTCACATTCTATCTTATCTTGACCGGTTTCTGCTTATAGCAAATACTCAGCATCGTGTTCTCACCGGTGAAGACCAGAAAATTGAACGTTACAACGAGAGACTCGTGAAAAGCTTAGACGCCATGGTCAAAGCTGAAAAGGCCGTGTCCGCCCAAAGAACAGGAATTATTGGAAGAGAGCCGGCCCGAAAAGCGCCAGAAGCTTGAAGGTGAGTTGCAGAGGAAACGGAAAACAGAGGAGCGCGCTCGAACTACGTTGGAAAAGCAACGAATGGAGAGAAGTTCATTGAGAAAGGGATCGGGCAAGGTCAGATTGCTCACAGGGATGGTCACGGATTGAAGGTCTTTTTGAATACGCATTCTGTCTTCTTTCTGTTCGTAGACTTTTGTTTTGCATGCCATCTTAGATCAAGCGTGAGAACGTAAGGCATGAATTGCAGTCACGTCGAGATTCAGAGAGATTCCCTACCTTGCCGATCGTTCTGGGCATCTAGATCCGATAGTTCGACTCTGAACATCCACCTTGATTTTTCCACTAATTCCTACAACCTCCCCCCGGCCTGTGGAGCGTTAGGAATCCGCACCCAGTGGCTGTGTCCAGCAGTCTCACAGAATCTTTTGTTCGACCGACTCTTGAGTTTTGTGTACCTGAACGATGGAAATACTACTCAAAGCAAACAAAATGGATCAAGAGACTTAGTTCTGGGTGTGTGCGACCCTGCCCTACACCTGCTGCCGGGCTCGCGCTCGTTCTTCATTCCAGTCCTCCGGTACAAACTCTGACTCCCCTTCTCCTGAGCTTGATTGTGTCTGTAGAAGGCGACGTGCCTTGAATGCTGGGTGGGTCAGAGCGAACAGGATGATTCAAAGTCAGCACATATATTCCATTTTCTTCGAACTTGCAGCTACGCGTCGAGTACTATGTGTTACTTAATTCAGACTCTGAATGCAAAGGCAGACGTGCTGATTTCATCCACACTGTGAAGGTGGATGTGCAGTGTGAGGGCGGGGAAGGGGTGCGCGGGGGCCCCTAGAGATGCATGAGCACGACTGGTATAGCGCATGTGTAAAACAAGGCTTACCCTTGCTCCTGCCCTTGCCATTGTTCTCCTTCCTCTTCTGCGCATGCAACTTGGGGGGAGCTTCAACCAAAGCCGGGAGAGGCAGAAATTCGGCCCTGCTGCTGTTGGCAGTCGAGGACGCTGCAGTTGGCAGTCGAGGACGCTGCAGGCGCGATCACGGCACGGGTCGGAGTCACGAGAGACGACGCCATAGTCTACGGAGAGTTAGTGAGACCCGGAAGGGGCCGAGAGCTCAAAGAGCTATTCTCACCTGCGGGGTATCACCCTGGGCAGCTGCGGGCGTAGTCTGGGCTGCGGGGGGCTAGACGATCATAACCATGGCGGGGGCAGCAGAGGCAGCGGCGTCCGCGGCGACGAGAGGGGCCGCAGTCAATCCGGTCGCGGCGGGGCAGCGGCGGGAACAGCGACAGCCTCCGTTGCAACAGCGGGAGAGCGCGGCACCCTTCGTCGCCTCGGCGGGGTAGCGATAGACCTCGCAGCAGGGACAGTTGAGGCTTGGCCGCGGAGGTTGCGGTGGCCTTCATCACCGGGGCTGCAGCCTTCGCGACCGCGGGAGCTTTCGCGACAGCAGGAGAGGAGGCGGCGGAGGCGTGGTCGAGTGCCGCGACGATCGCGGCAGAGATGGGGGCTAGGGTGGGAGTCGAAGCGGACACCCCCACCGTCGCCGACTCAGCTGCAGCACGTGTGGCGGTCGAGGGCGAGGCTGCGGTGGTTGCGGCAGGCGCCGCCAACAAGGACGTGTCGGCGAGGACAGGGGACTCGGCGACGACCGGAAGGGGCGCCACTGCTGCCGCCGCCGACGGGGCAACACCAGTGGAGGCAGGACGCACAACGATATCAATTCATCCCTGCCCCACACAGACTGCGGTCCACATCGGCATTGACCAGCGTTGACCAGCGTCGACCGTAGGAAGTTTTGAATCTTTGACAAGGTGTCCAACTCGTTGTTGGCTGCTCAGGTCCGGGCGTCGTGCGCTGGATTCGCGTGGTGGTCGATTCGCGAGTTCTCAGATGGTGGGCCATACGTGCGCTATAGTAGGCGTCACGATCGTGCGCTACGATCCTGCTCGACAGTGACGGTGGTAGCCACCGTGTTGAGAGCTGGCGCCGCTGCTCGGGCGAAGGCGACAAGCGTCATAGCGTCCTTCGCTGTCTGGAAGCTCTTCTTTGATCCCATCACAGCTAGACCAATGCACTATGTACTCGCCACCCAATAACATTCTCTTTCTGGCCCGTGACCCCTTTATTTTTCCGGCCCCACCTTTCAGCTCGGCATCCCAACGCTTTCATCCCGGCCCGCCGCCCTATCAATGGCGTCACATTGTCCAAAACCACCATCGCCGTCGACGTCCAACCCGTCAACGTCTCAACGCTGCTGCCGCGAGCCACTTCCTGACTGCCGCTTTCACCCGCGCCTTGCCGGCGCAAACCCAAAACCCTCCCACGGAGTGCTATTCTCTCGATTGAGCTCCGCCTGCTCTTGCGCCGGCCCAATGTGTACTCGCTCCCGCCTCGCTCGGCCCACCCCGTGTAAGTATGCCACTGCGTGGCGTCGCCGTCCATCTGCGCCGCGGCGATCAGCGATCCCACTGTGACTCGGACCACTCCACGCCGCTCCCTACTCATCCCGTCCCATTCTTATAATCATCCCCGTCCAATCCTTATTCCTCGTCCAATCATCCTCATCCATGTGCCCTCCTCCCTCCCTCCTGTTCCCTTCCATCTTGCTCCCGCCTTCCTCGCCACCCTTCCTCGCACCCTCCTTGCTTCTGCCCTGACCTCCCCACCCTCGACGTCTCCCGTTTCACACCTCCTGATTCATATCCAATCTAATCCGATCCCCACTGGATCCCTCCACGGACCCGTATCGCTCGCTCGTCGTGCATTCGGGTCCGCGCGATATGTTGGCGCTCTAGTCCACGTCCCAATGCTTAATCCCGCTTCATGCATCCATACTCCTTCGTACATCCTCTCCCTGCCTTCCCTCAATCCATCATCTCTTCCTCGTGTATTCTTCCATCCTCCCTTCACACTGCCGCGCCTTCGATTCCTCTTCTCCCTCCCATGTCTCCCTGCACTACGGCCACTAACTCCGTTCTTTCCCAGAAAACATACCGGCGAACACCCCTTCACCTGCCACTGCTCAAAGCAGTTCTCCCGCCTCGACAACCTCCGCTAACACGCCCAGACCGTCCACGCCGACAAGGCTGCGCAGAACGAAGCCATGAGCGACGCTGCACGCGACCATGACCGGCGCCGTCCCGCCCTCCCCTACCGCACTTATCTCCGCCTCTTCCTCTTTCTCTTCCGCCTCTGCCCTGTCAATGCCGACGCCAGCGCGAGTAATGCCAACACGACCAAGGTAGGGTCTCCCCCTCAAACGGGAGTGAGCAAGTGTCCGAGTGCGAAGCGCGCGAGGGCAAGTGGGGCGGTGAAGCGCGAGCCTGTGGAGGATTCGCTTGGAGGGCCGAGAATGGGGATGGGCATGGCTCAGCGCCCGGGGACGTCGACGGGATATGAAGGAGCGGCGACGGCGGGGTACATGGATGTCGATGTTGATATGGATGACGTGAGTTTTTCGTTCTCTTTTCTCTTGCGAGGCTTGCTGCGTCGCCCCTCGAGAAGCTCTGGAGCGAAATTGCTCTCGAGACTCGAAGCTCGCGCAGTGCGCAGTCGAATGTGTCGATGATGGCGATGCACTTGATGCTCAGCGCCTGCCGGATGCACACGCCCTCGACGACGTAGGCACCGCGCTCACAGCATTTCTTCCTCCCATTCCCGCCTCTTTCCTCGCGTCTTCGTTAATGCTAAATTGTTCCCATCCACCCAGCGCCCCTCCCAACGTCCCCGCCAATCCCACTCCGAATCCCAGTACAAATGCGAACAAGACCCCTCCCCGCGGCCCGTAGGCAATGGGGCGCGTTCCTTTCGGGGGGGACAACAGCGCAAACAAGTTTCGTCAGCAAAACGGCAGCGGATTTTGAGACGTCTCGCAGTCCTTTCTCGGCCCCGGCGGCCGCAGCAGCAACAGTAACAACGTACACAGCGGTGGGAGAGGGGAATCCTTTCGAGGTGTTAGGTGAGTGGGCGGTTTTTTGTTTTTTGTTTTTGTTTTCATTTTGCTTTTATCGTGTTGGCCATGTTGGGGCGCCATGGGACGGTATGCGCGGGGCGCGGGGCGAGGGGAGTGCGCGTTTTTTCCTGGGCGTCTTTGGGGAGGCGCGATTTGGGGAGTTTTTGCGTGCGGGAGCGGCGGTGCCACGTTCTTTCTCTCGTGTCGTCTTTGTCTTCTGCGTTGGAGTTGGAGGAGGAGTGCGCTCGTCACGACTCCCAGGCTTGGTTTACACCGGGACGCTGTTTGTTTCTGTCTGGGGAGGGGGCACACACTGATCTTGGACGCGCAGTGCTTCGGGGAGCGTGTTCTTGGCACGTTTGTGCCCGAGGCTGCGGGGCGCCGTTTCTCTTGCTGCGAGGGCGTTCGAGATGTTGGGGATTGCGCGCACTTGTTCTCTCCCTTTCCGTTACCGACTCGTGGCGCTGGTGATGGGCCTCGGGAGGGGTGCGTTTTGCGACTTGGCGTGCATGCGCCGCGCTCCTCCTCTTCATTTTCACAGGGACACTGTTGCCTTCTGTCTCTGGATCGTGTTCGGGATGTGGTGGAAGATTGCGTGCTCCCTGATTTCTCCTCTCGCTCCCATCCTGGACACACGGCGCTGGTGATGGATCGGTGTTTCCCCGGATGCGAGCTGCATTCCTGCGAATGTTACGACGTTGTTCGTCGTTAGGTCGCAATTGGCAGATGTATATCCACTGTGGTAGAGGTGGAGATTCCCGACATGGCACGATCTATGTGTCCTGCTACACATTTGACATCTTGTCGACGATCCGGCCAACCTCTTATTTCCGCGTCTTTCCATCACCATATTTCTTTTTCATCTTCGTGTCCCACCTCCACCGTGGTTGTCTGTGTCCTATCTGTCCTCTCTATCTGATTTCGCATCTTCGCTGTCTACGAACCTCCATTTCCTTTTCGGGAAGACACTTCCGAATGTCTCGTTCTTCTTTCGTCTTTCCAATCAGTACTAGCCAAGGGGACCAACAAAAATCTGATCAACCAGCTGTGACCTCGCAACACTGAGAAGGGCAGGTGGATACCCAAAGTACAAAGGTGGAAGCATGAAAGTTGAATTTGAAGGTTTGCGACTGTAGAGGGTTCAGAATGAGCAACAGCTTGGGGTGATAGGTGCACTACAACCGTGGGAGCGCGCACAACTATGTAGAACATTTGCTTGGGAGGTTGGTGGAGACGTGAGATCCGGAGGATCTCCGTCTGGTCGGCTGGAACGGGCAGGAACGGTGGACAGCGGCGACAAAGTCGTGGGATGAGCGAAGGAATGAATGAATGATGTCTGTCTACGGGGTGCGGTCTGTGGTATCTGCTCCTAACATCACTGCACCGCCACCTGCAACCAAGTGCACTAGTGCATGTGCCCTCAACCCTTGAAGCGACGTCTGCGTCGCGTCTCGAGAACCTCGTCTTCTTCGGCCTCCTCGATGTCCTCCCTGCCTAACTCCTCTAGCCCCAAATCCCATTCCTCTTGCAACGCATGCATGAGCCCCCGCCTCGCCTCGGAACGAACTGTCGCAAATGCCTCGAGCTGACGCGCCCTCCAATCGGCAATCCCTCCAATGTCTCGATCTTGTAGGAATTCCGCGCGCAGCTGATGATGCGTCTGGGTGCCGACCACATCGGCACCATTTTGCGCTTGACTAGGAAGGTTGTGCCGGGCTCGAAGTCTTGGTTGTAGACCTGTACAAGTGAGCCCGTCTTGAATATAACCTCCCTTGGCGCGCGCGCCATTATTTTCTTGTCAAACTGGGCCTCCCTGTGAACCGTGTGGTCCACAATCTCCGCGTATCCGTCAAGTCGAAGCTGGCCCATGTACACCATCTGCAGGCCTGCATCGGTGTCGTCGACGGGGGTAATCGCATCCCCAATGGGGGTGGGCATTGTGTTAACAACGAGGCCGAAGAGTAGTTCATCTGGGGAGAATTTCAGCACGGGTAATATCTGGTTGTTCAGAGCGAGGATTGCGGCCTCGAGGTGCTCGGGCCAGTTCGATGGCAAGTCGTCCCAGCCCATCGCATTGTACCGGTCCTCATCGAGATCCGGGGCACACAATCACTTGAACCGCCCGAGAATCTTCGTGTTGGTGCCCTCGACGAGACCGTTGACCCACGGGGAATACGCTGCAACAAAGTGAAGTTCGACACTGAATTCCTCGCACAGCTCGCAAAGCTGCCAGTTATCGAACTCCGGACTGTTATCGCACATGTACGTCTCGGGCGCCCGGAAATCTGTCCACAACTTTCTCAGGTGAGTTACTGTCGTCTACCCCGAGGCCGCTGAGATGAGGGGTTTCGCCCATAGACACTGTGAGTATGTGTCCATCTCGAGAGCAAGCTTGTGGAATCCTCCACTGCCGATTGGGCCACCCTTACCCGGCGGCATGGACAGCGTGTCGCCGACCATTAGCTCAAATGGGTGGCGGCGAGTGATCGGCTCGAGAAGCGACTGCAGGTGCTTTGCGCTGAAGTTTTTGCACTGTCCGCACTCGGTGATCGCGCGAACGATCGACTGGTCGAGCGCGGGGCTGTAGATGCTATTGAGCAGCTGGATCTTGATGAGGTTGCGGTGAAAGTGGCCATGCTGCGTGTGAGCCGTGTGCGCAAGCTCCGTAGCCTCTGCTTTTGTGACGCATTCAACTCGGTCCCTGCCTCATACTGTCTTCGGGCCGAGTTTCCACAGTCTACTGTCTTCGATGTAGAAGTCGAGCGCGCGGTGACGGGCACGCCGGCGTTCCCGTGGTGATGTTCCATGATCAAGCTCAAGTAGTGCTTCGATGACCTGGCGGAAGATGTTTTCGTCTTTAAATCTGGTGAGCAAATCAGAATATTGGGACTCCTCGGCGATGTGGAAAAACGCGTGGGTGAGCCTGGTGCGGGCCTCCCAGTCCTCGCAGATGGTCCACTCGTGCCCGTCGCCGCGGGTTAATGGTACCCCCACAAATTTCCTGCTCAAACCGTCCACCACAACATTGCCCTTCCCCGGCCGATGTCGTACGTCAACAATTTGGTGATCGAGAACTACTTCGCGCCAACGCGCGTGCATTGCGCTCAGCCTGTCGTTCAGCAGGTGGTCCCGAAGTGCCTGGCAGTCCATTTCGAGTTCGACGGGGAAGCCCCATATGACATCAGAGAATTTATCGAGGCTGTATTTTAGCGCTGCAAACTCAAGGAGGAATGGCTTGTACCATTCTTTGGATGATGAAGTCCGCTTCGAGGCAAACCCGACCGGGTGCAGGCGTCGACTTCGGTGGTGTGCCATTGAGACAGCATCCCTGCAAACCCGACCTTGCTCCCATCCGTCGTGACGATGAAGGGGGTGCCGTCAAACTTGGGGCCCTTGAGGACGGGCTCCTGTGTTAGCGCGATTTTGAGGGACAAGAAGGCGCGCTGCTCTTTCGCTCCCCATGACCTCTCGAGGGTGTGGCAGCGCATGGCGCTACGATATACACCTTTGCCCCTCTTGCAAGGTATCTTGGCGGCCTTGACTAGGTCGGTGAGGGTTTGCGCAATCTTCACATAACCTTTAATGAGGTTGCGGAAATACCCTGTTAGGCCTAGAAATGCGCTGAGGTTCTGCAGGTCTCGTGGCGTCTCTCAGTCGACGACGGCTGTGAGCTTTGTTAAGTCGGGTTTGATACCGTCCGGGCCAACACGGCCACCTGCAAAGGTAGCCTCGGTGACAAAGAACTGCGACTTTGCCGCGGAGAGCGTTAACTTGCGCTCGCGGCACTGTGTGAACAGTGCGCGCAAGTCAGCCAATGAGTGGTCGAAATCGTCAGCCCCCATGCCGCCATCATCGACGAACAGCTCGAAGAGGCTTCCGACCAAGTCACCAAGCTCGGTGGCCGTCATGTTCCCAAACGTAGATGGTGCACCGGTGAGCCCGAATGGCATTCGCTGGTAGCAAAAATACCCCCTACCCTCGACATAGAAACAAATGTAGGGTTGGTCCTCCTCCCAGATGGTGCATGTGTAGAAGCCAGAGGCGAAGTCGAATGTGTGGACCCATCTGTGCCCACTGAGGTGTTTTTGCTTTGCTCGAATATCACCCTGCGGGACTGGCACAACTTTTGTGACGTCGTTCAATGCTTTGAAGCTCTGGCAGACGCGCCATTTCTTTTCTGCAGGTGGGCCAGCTAGCTCAGTCGAGTTCGGGGTGCCCTCAAAGGGGGTGTGGAATGCAGACTCAAAGCCGCTTGTAATGCACTGGTCGTCCACACGGCGCTGCAGTTCCTTGATGGATAATCCACCCCCATTGTGGGCTTTCTGGGCTAATGTTGTCGAGCCGCAGCATTTCACGTCTGCGGGGTTGATCGGCCGAATGACCTCGGCTTCAAGCATCTCGTCAAGAACAGCATTGAAGAAGGTGCGTTGGGGGGGGACTCAGTGGTCGTTGGTTAACCTTCGTCTTGAAGGTAGTTCCTGCAGGTATGTTGAGTTTGTGCTCGGCCCCGGGGACTGCATATACCTCGCTCATCAACAGCCCAAAGACGTCGACGAATTCGTCGAGTAGCGCGTCAACTTGCTCACGTTCCGTGTGCGAGAGGTCTTTGCCCACTGTGATACGCCTTTTGACCTCTGCCATCCGCCGAGCATCGCGGGGGTTTGTTTTCCTTGTGAAGAGGGACTTGTCGGTTCCGGCCGCGGCTTCTGGTTGTTCAGCACCTGGGTCGTCGCTGTTCTCCTCCACTTCGACGTGCCAGATCCCTCTCCAGTCTGGTGCGGGCTCACCAAGATTGGAGACGCCATCGCGGAGTTGCGGTAAGCGGCTGTCGATGTGGGCGTCAATAAACGGCTTAGCCCTCTTTCTCCAAGCGGATTTTACTTCCCTAGGAGGGGAACGCGAACTCCCCCCTAGGTTCTGCACGCGTGAAGCTGTTGGCTCCGAATTTTCCGCTCGGGGTCGGATCTTGAGCCATATCGGCCATTTGCCGCCCTGCTCTTCGGGTTTGTGTGCGCGTCTCAGTTTCCTGCAACCAGAGGTGTCAGAAACCCTGACTGGTACCAGGTCGAGATGCGGTGGGACTTCCCTTGAGGGGAATCGCAAATTCCCCTCTGAGTTTCTCGCGTGACGGTGATCGCTCCCGCCGTTGCCCAACGCCTTCATCCTCCGCCACGCCGACCTCTCCTCCTTCGTGAAAGGTTCCTGTGCAACACCCTGCTCACCCACCAGCGCCTTCAACACCGCCCGTGCCTCCGCTGCCGTCTTCCTCACTGCTGCTGCCTGCTCTCGCTCCCGTTCCTCCGTCGCCTTCTGCTCCCTCTCCCGCCGCTCCGTAATTGCTCTCCGTCTCTGTGCACTTGATTTCACCCTGGGTACTACGTTGGCTGTGTCGGATGTATCATCTGGGTGCACAGGGATGATGGAAGGTGCGCTATCGACTTGCCTCGCGGGGGTGGTTTCCACATTCACCCCCGTTCGCAGCTCCTGCGTGGATTTCTTGGCGCGTGCGCGCTCTTTTCTCCCTGCCCACGTACGCGTTAGGTGTACTGTTGGTGTTGTCGCGCGGACCGCTTCGTCAAGCAACTCCTGGCGTGTTTTGGCGCATTCCGCGACCCCTACGATGTGCTCATCCGTATTCTCGTCGGGGACGCATAGAATCTGGACTTGCCTCGCGGGGGGTGTATCCCTTCCCCCCGTAGCACCCTCTTGTGTTGTATCCGCCGCCGAAGGTGGCGTTCTCCACCAGCCCCGGTTGCTGTTCTTGTGTCGCCAATGCTCCCGCAACTGCTGCCCTGTAATCTCTGGCTGGTCAATCCACTCTACACCCCCATTTCAGCCCAATGTTGATCAAATGTTTGCGGCAAATGTTAACTCACTGTACAAGAAAACATTTTACATACCTTGGCCGAACGTTGTGTCAACGTCGGTTGCGAAACATCGTGGCTACGTACTCTCAAGGTCTATAAAATGTCGGTAAAACATTGGATATATATTTGAGCCAACACCTAATCTACGTCTGCCAGCTCTTCATTAGTAAAACTACACCTTCATCTTTGGCATCTTCGATCCTTAAGCGGCATCTTGTGTCTTTGAACGACATCTTTCGACATCTGTGTTATTGAAAATATGTCTTGCATCTTTAACAAACCATCTTGATCTTGAACGAAATATCCTGTATTTTTTTACCAACATGTTGCGGGAGTGTCATGTGCCTTGATGCATTTCATGTCTAGCTGGAGAGCACGGGTCTTGGAACAATGGAATCCTCGATTCCTCATACCAACATAGGGTTTAGCGGAGAGTTGCGCTTGGGAGAAGTTGAGTGTCAGATGCTAAATTGATTTTCCTTTCCAGCAATGTGCACAGAAAAAATCCTGGGAGGGTTCCAAAGAGGTTTGTTCAAGCCCCATGGCCGTTAGCGCTGGTCTGATCACTCGCGTTCGTTGATAAGTCATTCGAACTCCGCCGGATCATGATCCGGTATCATACGGGTATGTCGGATGGCGTGATTGGCAACGTACATCAAATGGTTGGTTGCTCTCTCCCTCCATCTCCTCTCCTCCCACATCGTGTCCCACGTCCCGCCCAGTCCATGGCCATGGTATCAAGCTTACTCCCTGAATATGCTCCAACACCTCCCTCAATACCTCATGACTCGTGTTTCTGACTGTTCTGCTACCCTTCAAGTGCCTACTGTCTGTCGCTCGGCCACGTCAAGTTGCTGTTCTTGCCCTCAAGTCGTTCATGTTTCTGTCTTCTTCAAGTCCGTCCCCTCACCTTCAAGCTCTTCAAATCGTCCCGGGTCCTCAGGCTCCCAACGCCGCACGCTCAGTTCGGGTCTCTCCTCATCAAGACATTTCCCTTGAGACGTGGCTCATCATATTTGCAGCACCAAGGCCGCTTGGGTGCACATGGACCTCTCCAAATTCTCGTCCACCGTTCAAGGTATGTCCGTCCGCTTTCCTAATTTGACATGTCTGATTCGTGTTTCAGAGCTTGTTTTCACTCATATCCCATGCTTTCATCTACCGCTGTTGTAGCAGCGCCATTCGTCTACCGGCACGATACCGGTACGTCCTCTGGCCTACTACAGGTGCAACGCTGACTTTTCTCACTCCAGATTCAGTGCGTTGGCTGACCCGAATCCGGGAGGTGATTGCGTGCGCCACGTATCATGCTCACACGGCCGCCCACACACTCAATTCTCTTGCTGTTCCGGCATCTGTGAGGGACCCATCCGCTACGAACGGCCCTGTGGCTGGCCTGTCGACCGTATCTGGCTCTGCATCGTCCACCCACGACGATGACGACGATGACGAGTGAGACGCCAGGATGCAGGATATATAGTTTATTAGCGCTGTATTAATGTATCATACACTGCCCGATGCCTGCAATATTCCCCGTATAATATTCATTCATTGCTCGTCAAAATGTGTGCTTTGTCGTTGTCTTATTATCAAAATGCAGGTCTACCCAAGGTCTCGTTCCAACGTTCCCACAACATCACGTCACAAAAGCATCAGGGGATTTGACGATTTGTGTTTGAGTGATGTTCCGGCAACATCTGATCAACATTGAAACGAAGGTTTTGTAACATTTTGGCCGAAAACCTCTCTCAAATATTTCTCCCAAACGGCGGTGTATGAGTGTGCATGGTGCAGGTGAAGGGGCTTGCCTCGCAGGAGGTGCGCTACTACCTCCCGTGATGGTCTCGCGCAATGCGGGCCCTGCCGTCATCGTCATGAGCGGCTCCACGTCGTTTGTCTGTTCGCGTGCCCCTCGGGTGCGTGTTTTGCACTCGCACCGTCTGGTCTCCATCGCGCAGCACGATAACGTCCTCCTTGTAACCATGCCATGCTCCGAAGTCCTCGAGAAGTGGTTTCCCGAACAGCACCACCCATGCGCCACTGCTCGGGAAGACCTCAAATTCTCCCTGTCTCTCCACACCTCCGAAGGTGACGCGGCTGCACCACCTCCCACGCGACGGCACTATACGCCCGTCCGCCATGCGGAGCATGCACCCAGACCACTCTAGCTCCCCGATCCCCCTCCTCGCTTTGCGATACATTTCTTCGTCGGTTGTGTTTGCCATCGCACTGTCGTCAACTATTGCTTCCAGTATCTCCTCTCCTCCTCCTCCTCCTTGTAGTAGCACATTTTGGATAAATGGCACGCTTTTCCTCCTCTCGCTCGAGCCCACACTATACAAGTCAAAGATGTGAGATTGTAAGTACGAGTACAAATGCCTGTCTGGGATACCCGCCACGTCGTTCCTTGGTGGTAAAACTCCTCCCCCGCGCTCTGGGGTACGCTGCATGCGAGATTTGGCGACGACGTCCCCGAGCAATTCCTCCTCGCACTTGGGGACCCGTGCTCCTCCTCCCCCCAAATATTCCCAGGCCGTCCCATGCTCTCTTAGGTGGATGGCCCTCCCACTTCTCCCTGGCTGTGCAGGTACTCCTCAATCACCTGCGCGTCGTACTCGGCAGAGCCGCCAAACATGTTGACCCCATTATCCGTGTCCGCAACGATATTGATGGCGGTGGCCTGCACGTGCGCGGATGGACTGCACGATGCGGCGCCACTCCTCCTCAATTGCGGGGACGCAGAGGTTCGCGGCAGCGGAGCAGCCGGGGCCGAAGTGTCTGTTGAGCCCACATTTGTGGCACTCCCCGGACGCTACAGGCATTGTTCCCAGCGTGAGCGGGTACGGGCGGTCGTGGTTGGGCTGCCGTGTTTCTGGACGTATGTGGCGACTTGCTGTGCGTACGCCGCGAGACCGACAGTCGTTCGCGAGTGAATGGTGACCGGGGTGTTGAGGATCATCTGGAGGCGCTCACTGTCTGGGAGTGTGGTGCGTGCGGTGGCCGCGGCGGGGAACAGGTTGCGGCAGATGGGGTCGTTGTGCGCAGGGGATGAAGCCGTCATATCGGCGAACTGGTTTGTCAGCCCGCACGTCGGCGTCTGCTGCAGCACCGCGATGGTGCTCTCGAGCGCTGCAAGTTTCTTGTGCTGGCTCTGGGCTTTGCTCTCCAAGCGCAGGACCGACGCAATGTCCGCGGCGGGGATGTCCCTCATGGACTGCACGAGCTCCTCCCACGTCTTGCGCTTCGGCCCGAGACGCAGCATGAGCGAGTCGGGGACGTTCTTGAGGACCTGCCCGATGAGGCTCCCCCCGGTGACCCCCGCGTGCGCCACGAGCTCCGCAGCCTTGACAACCCAATGCACGTGGCCCCACTCCAGTACTCCATCCTCCTCGGTGCGCACCCCGATTTGCCCAGGTTGAAGGACGAGGGCAAGCAGCTCCTCCTGCAGCTCGTCCCTGTCCCTCACTGCCATCTCCTTCTCCGGCCACTTGTTATATCCATGTCGGAAATGGCCGGAAGGACGGAAGGCCGGAAGAACAGAAACGGCTGGAAGTGATACCACGAAGGTGAGCGGGTACACCAACTAAGTTGGCTCAGAGACGGAGAGTACGGAATCAGACCACGGAGCAATGCGGAGGCAAAGCACATTAATTTTCAACTAAAGATACAGTAGTACATAATATGTATTTATACTAAATACGGAGATAAGTCTAATGCGGAAAGAAGTATGTAAAAGACAATAAGTACAGAGAAAGACAATAAGAACAATAAGAGAGAAGCATAGTTGCATATGTCATATGTTTGATTTGGGGAACGCTCAGAAGACCTTCATTGCGAAAACCCCAAGGGTTGTGTGTCAACGGAACAAGCCGGAGCAGTGGAAAGTTGGTTTGGCCGTAACGACCGTAAAGACGGCCGTAGCTGGAAAGGCCGTAAACGGCCGGAAAGGAACCGGAAAGTGCATGGTCGTAACACCACTCCTTCGCGAAGGCGGCCATCAAGTGGTCCCAGGTGTCTTTTTCCTTCGGGTCGAGTTTGGTATACCAGCTTTTTGCGTAGCTGCCCGACTTCAAGCTGAGCTGGAGGTACTTGATCTTCTTGTTGTCATTGAACCCGGGGGTTGTGAGGCTGCGTTGTTTGATGGAGTTCAAGAAATCCGTTGCATCTCGCCAGCTGCGTCATCATGGAACAGGATCAAGGTTTCTGCCATGTCGGGGTCGTACGAAGACGGCGGCGGCTGAGTGAGTATGGTGAGCACGGTGTGGATGGCGTTGGGGTCCGGGTACGGCGCGGGTGAAGTCGTGGGAGTGCGGGGTGTACTGGGAGTGGGAAAAAGGCTTGAGACAGAGGAGAGGGTGGAAAGCGTAGAAGAGTCGTCAGACAGTTCGTCGGCAGCCTTGGGACGTGGTAAGAATCTCCCTGTGGTGAAGCGGAGCGGGTACAGGGGTTGTGCCAGTGTGTGGTTTTGCTCGGTGGGGTAGGTACAAATTTTCGGAAGCAGAGGAGAAAAAAAAACGGCGGTTTGACGGTTTTCTGTTGCTGGTTTGCGTGTTTCTGGTGTGGAGCCGCGCTACTGTCACCAGATGGAGATGTGAGATCCAGAGGATCTCCGTCTGGTCGGCTGGAACGGGCGGGAACGGTGGACGGCTGCGACAAAGTCGCGGGATGAGCGAAGGAATGAATGAATGATGTCTGTCTACGCGGTTGCAGTCTGTGGTATCTGCTCCTAACATCACTGCACCGCCACCTGCAACCAAGTGCACTAGTGCATTGGCGCGGGATAGATGATGCTGCGTTGTCAGCGATGTGGGCGGAAACATCGCGGCAAGAGGAAAAAATAAATTGAACAAATTGAACTTGCTAATGTTCTGAGGCATACATAAATGGGATGCAGGACCACTAGCATCTAGAGAGAAAGAAAGATGCAGTACTGGTAGACAGCTAAACAGTATGAAGATGAGAATATAAGCTTTGACCATGCGAAATTGAGGTGGACTCACCGGGAATGCCGCCAGAATCCGATAACAGCTGAATGACACAGATAGATCAGGGTAAAAACGGTGTTGGATGGCAGAAACGGCATGGATGAGAGAACCTACCTATTCGCATCCTCTGGTGACCCTTGTTCAACGAACGTAGCCAGAGAGAGACGGCAGACAGAGAGGAGGGAAGACAGGGATCTTTGTCAATCTATTTGTGCAAGTCGAAAATCGAAGAAGACGTATACAGATGGTATAAGGACGTTTCCTAAAAGGAGAGTGAGTTGTTAATAACAGGGCATGGCAAGGAGGTCATCGGCTCTGTGAAAATAAAATAAAAAACCTACTAAGATGCCTGGAAAATGCATTTTGGTAGTCTTTTGGTACTTTTACTTCAACCTTTTCCACCCGCTTTTTGGCTCCTTTTGCCCTTTCAAAAGCCAATGGGACTGGCTTTAAAAGAGCAGAAGAAAGTCCTTTTTGGTTTTTGTGGCTTTTTGTCCTTAAAAAAGGGCAAAAAGCAACCAAAAAGCTCGGAAAAGGTTTTTTTGTCAATTTGCCGATGTACATACCGGAAGTGCGCGAATATGTGACCGAAAGCTGCCTGGTGGGAGAAAATCGAGGTGCCTCAGTGCCGGACTTGAAGAACTTTGAATCAACATGAGGAAGTGTTGAAAGCATCGGCCAACGGGCGTCACTGAACGTAATCGGCGTGAGAAGTGGTGAAACTTACACACAGTTATACAGCTACTCTAATCGCGGTGTCCAGGGACCTTTGAGTTCTGTTCAGACATCTGCGATGCATGAATAGGTTATGGCTGTACATGCTCTCAGTAGGGCTGCGAACCGTAACCGTAAGCACCGGGTACTTGCAATTGAGGGTAGCAAGCCGAATTTTTTTTTGGCTCGGCAATTATCGGGCCGGGATCCGGTTATCATTAAAAACCGGTACTTGGCCGACCCATTTAAAAACCGGTCTATAAACCGGTGTTTATAAACATGTTTACAAACATCAATAAAAAACAGCACCCTAGCCCAAAATGCCGTTGGCAGTTGCTACTAAACAAGAAGAAATTTAATTTGATTGGAATTCCATCCACTTGACGTTACTTCACGACGTTAGAGCTCCCGCTTCCCATCAGAACCTTCCATATACCACCTCGCCATTGTCTCAATCAGCCTGAAGATCAGACAACGTCCGGACGGAATCCCTGATTCATTCCCAGAAAACCTTGCAACGCGTGCGCCGGTGTGTGAGTACTTTAATCTCCGCGGCATTCACAGTTCTAAAAATGATTTACAAACTTCTGACCCAAAAGCAATTCTCATTTCATCCGAATGGAATTTAAAAGCACATCGTCGTCCGCTTCCGCGCTGCATCCTCTCTGCTCCCGGTTGAATTGAACTCCTCCATTGTATCTAAGATTAGGATCCTCGCGTTCTCGGCGGGATTTATTTTGTGTCATCTTACCCGACATATTCGACTCGGAAGGAACCGGAGGCGCAATCATCTCTGCCAAGTAGACCGTTGTTCTCAGAAAAGCCCTCGTGTCGCAAAATGTCAGCCGACGAATGCTTACCGAGTTCTTGGCTCCACTGTCCTGACTGTTCTTCGCGTGGTCAGGAATTTTTCTGGAACGCGACATGCGAGGTACATGCCAATGTCGCAACCCGCTGACTTCGGTTCGGAGCTTAAGGATAAAATTATGGATCTGATCTAAAGTGCTAGTGATGAATCGGAAGGTCTTCGGAATGCATTCAAGCTGAATTTTCACAGTTGAAAACAAGTTTGGGTGATTTCGGTCCACGGCCGATGCCGATGTTCGGCCGACGTGACAGTAATTGTTGATGCTGACGAATCGACATCCTCTCCCCAAACGCCTTGCTGCCACCTTGCGACGTCCCCTGGTTTTCTACCGGTTCCTTTGTGGTCACATTCGGTTGAAGTACTCTAATTCATTTTCAAATACAGCGTCGCCAGTGGCCACCACGGATCCAATTTCATTTTTTGTACACTTTTTGTCTTCTAACTCTTGGTCTACGCATCTGGAGCCCGACTATTATCCGCCAACCCGCTGATGACCCACTTTCCATCCTGCTTCAATAAGCTCCAAATATCCGTCCCGACATGGTGCACCACCCCATCGAAATAAAACTCGTACGGCGTCCACGCCATCGCGATCTCGCGGTCCACGAGCACCGTTGGCTGGGCTGATATAATCTCCGACATCTCCTGTGGGTGGTCGAACGGGATTCGATCGACAACGCCCTGCAGCGTCGTGAAGATTGGGCCGTCGTTGCGTACGAGCGTCGCGCCGCCCGAGCTCAGGACCAGCGCGAGCATGCCAGCCTTATCGCGCTTGGCGAGACCGCCGAGGAAGTTGTCCACGACCGCGATGACCGCGGCCTCGTCGTCTGTGAACCCGGAGGTGCTGTATTTCGACATCGATGCGAATCTGATCTGTGGGCGGTGTTTTAGGCTGTTTCGAAACGCAGGGCGCGCTTTGGGCTTCGCTTTACCTGGAACTACTGTGGAACGCTGGATGAGCGGAGAAGCTCAAGTTTTGAAATTGCTGTATGCTGTGCGTTCCCTGCTTCCTTAGCCCGGGCTTCTCTGATACATCAAGGCTGTGTGCCTGCGTGCTCAGAAATCCGAATGATGAGGCGGTTCTACCCGAGAATCGAAGCCAGAGCCCGATCGTGCGTCGATTCATCTTAATGAAATCCGTATCATGCAGCACGCTCTGTCGAGCATTTTTGAAAAATTAGATCCGGGACTGGGCTGAAAAACTGTGAGATCTCTCAACCTCTCTCAGTAGCTTTTGATACATCAAGGTATTCAGTGAATCGGATTTGCCGGTGTGCTAAGCTAATAAGCGATCTGGCCGAACAGAACCTTCCAAATATACTTGAGGCGTAGAGGGCCGATTAACATCATCCCCGTCTTGCCCGGCCGCGGAGCTTCGCCGTTCGAGATCAAGCGCGATTCTGAGAGGATTACACGACATCCGAACACCCCGCCATCCAGCCTCAACATCTACGGCCCGGTCCTGTCTCTCAGAGCGGTGCGTGCCCTGAAACCACGAAATCAGTACCGCAAGCAAAACTCAGAAATCCCCTGTACGCACGATTGAGCCCCACGTATGGGTCCGGCCTGGGCAGGTCGGCCAGCCTCTGCGGAGCATCCACGTTTGGGGCACCGTGAAGAGCGCGAACGCGATGAGGAAGTTGGCACAGGCGAGCAGGAGGAGGAGTTTTCCGAGGTAGTCTGGTCCTGCGGGCTTTGTTTGTGTGAACTCGGAGTCAGGGAGCGAGTGCTCGGAGTCGTCCTGGCGCAGGGGTTGATAGGACTCGGAGGAAGGGGAGAACAACTTGGATAGCATGGGGGAGAGCGGCGTGGGGTGAGTGCTGTATTGGTGCCGTCCTTATGTGACGCGCTAAAGATAGCGTGTTTGGGTTTGGCTGATAGTGCGTCGTGTACGTTTTTATTTTGTTTTTATACTCCCATTAATTTAACACATTAAGTTAACAACTCGCAGGACGATACAAATGATTATTTACAGAAAGCTCTCAACACACGTTCTCCTTCGGTGCCTATCTCTCCAACCTGCAAGTCTTTGTGAGCTCGGCAGACGAAGGAGTAAAATCACCCACTATCCACATATGTCGTTGTCTCGTCCTTCTTGAACGGCACCCCCTCCCAGAACGCCTGATTACTAGCCACATACGCCTTGGCTTCCGCATGATCCACCGCACACTGTCTCACCACCTCCGTCCCATTCCCCGTCCCCACCCTCGCTAATGTCGTATCCGCCGCACACAGTACCCCATGCCTCAGAATATCGAAGCAGTGGTTCGCATGCCCGAACGACTTGGCCAGCGCCCCGGGCGTCTTGAAGAGCCCGTCGCGTGCGCCGCGGTACGCGAAGCGGATGCCGTTCACGCAGTGGAGCTGGTGGAACATCGCGATCGAGAACGGCGTGCCGTCGGGTCCGAGCCGGATGAAGCCCAGGTGCGGCGGGACGACGGTCGCCCATTTGCGGTCGTCGGAGACGGGATAGTCGATGTCCGGCGTTTGCATCACCATGGTGGAGGGGCTGAAGGAGGCGGGAACTTCGAGCGGGAGGTGGGTGTATTCTGCGAACGAACGGTTAGTACCCGCGTCAATGGGATGAGGGCAGCCACCGCACCGAAGTTATGTGGCCGCGCTTTTCGAGACTCAGTGTATGAGGTGGATTGTCTCCGGGAGAGGATGAGGAAGACCGCATTGAGCGTGCACGACAAGATTGTCGCGACCGTGACGAGGATGGTCGTCCTGTGCGAGGGTGTGCGGGTCTGCATGAGAGTACGGTGCAGGTTCGTAGACCAAGGTCGAGGTCGAGCCGATAGAACGTGGGGGCTGTCCAGAACCTGTGCGATCGTCGGCTGACTCGACCTCCACCGCGTTCGGGTGCACTTCTCTCAGCCGGAATACGCCACGATGATTATCTATCGACTCAGTTTGAGTTGAGTTGATGTAGCAAGGGGCCCGGGATGTATCATTCTCCACTCCATTTCAGAAGCACAGATATGAAGTGTTGCTCGTTCAAGGGGTGTCGAAAAAAAAAGATAGAAGTCCCGCGGTTAATCAATTAAGAAGCTCGTCCGATTTTGATGATAGGGGACCCGTGCCGTCATTGAATTGGCGAACAGCAGCCCTGGATTGTTTGTTCTCCATCCACTATTCGATGATGAGCCGTAGATAAGCGATTCAGACCCCGTTGTGGAGTTTTAATTATAGATTAATTATAGAAGTGCGGGATGCAGCATGTGGTTCAAATTTTCAATCGAGCCAGTGGCTCGAATGCCAAGCGCGTACGTGGTTCAATCCCTTGTTCTGTGAAGCACAGCTCGATTACAACAGCTATACAATACTAGGTTCATAATAGTAAATAAATATACACATGGACGATAATACAACTCCTAATCAAAGTAATTCTGCTACAGTGGTGGAAGGTTTAATTTGCAACGGGTTCGGCCTCCTCTGCGAAAATTGCCCGCTCAACGACAGGCTCCGCCTCCTCTGCGAAGATTGCCCGCTCAACCACAGGCTCCGGCTCCTCTGCGAAGATTGCCCGCTCAACCACAGGCTCCGACTCCTCTGCGAAGATTGCCCGCTCAACCACAGGCTCTGCCTCCTCAGCGAATATTGCCCGCTCGACAACTGGCTCCGCCTCCTCCGCAAAAATGGCCCGCTCAACGATGGGCTCGGCCTCCTCCGCAAAGATCGCACGGGGAACGACTGGTTCGGGCTCTTCTGCGAAAATGTCCCGCTCGACAACTGGCTCTGCCTCCTCAGCGAAGATCGCCCTCTTGACCACCGCCGCAAATACCGCGCGCTCATCGATGGGCTTCACCCCTGCAAGATCGGGGTGAATCAGCAACAACTCAACCTTATAAACGTTAACAAGCGCGTATACATACCGACGGGAACGATGGCACTTCCGGGCACTAGTACTGCATGGGGGTGAGTGGTGAACAGCATAAACAGTGGAACAGTCCTCACCAATGGGAGAGGCGAGCGCATGGCCGGCGATGCTGAGCAAAGCACTGAAGACGCGTTTGGTGAACATTTGTGGGCTGCGGATGGGGGCTGGACTGAAGTCTGGAGCGGATGCTGTTTTTTATGCCACGATGAGCCCCAATATATACTACCCCCCCTAGCCCATCGTGTGCGCGCGCTGATCCAAGGCTGTTCGTGACTGATATCTCGATTGCGAAGCGAAGGGGAACCTTTAATAGGCTTATCTTAATGAATGGATGCTATGGCATGAGATATGATTCGAGTTGATTCGAGACGGGGTTCCATTCTATTCTATAAACAGAGGCTATACGGGATACCAGCGGGGCGAAAAAGCGATGCGATGTGATACTTGTTTAAGAAGCAGAGTACAGATCACAGCTCCGCTTCCGGCGCAAGCACACAGCATGATTCCTTTGCACAAAGCCATTTCATTCCTCCTCGTCGCCAGCGTCGCGCTCAATGTTCTGACCGCCTGGCGCATACTATCTCCGCGTAACCCACCCCGAATTTGTTCATCCCGCTGGCGCTGATTGTCCACAGGTCGCGCCGGCCCAGCGTTTGATGCTCCACTGGCGTCGGAAGCCCCGCTCGCTGTGCAGCACGCGGCGCTAGAATTCGCCTTCGGAAAACACTACAACATCACCGCTGACGCCGAGTGGGACACACTCCTTCCGCCCCACGGCGCGCAGATCACACTTGGGTCGGAGGAATTCGACGTCGGCCTCTTCAGCGACCTGGGGTGCCTCCAGACTATCCGGGACGCCTTTCTGCTGCTTGCGCAACGGCGCGACAGGCGAGTCCTTCGCGGCGGCCGAGGCGTGTCTGGGGCAGATCCGGCAGGCGATTATGTGCAACTCGGATCTCACGTTGGAGCCGGCGTACCTCGTGTGCGATGCGGAGGAGAAGTGCGCCCCGGCCGCGACAGGGGACCATGTCGCGCACCGGTGCCGTAATTGGGCGCAAGTGCGAGAGTTTGTAGAGGAGAACCAGGCATCAAGGGAGATTTCTGAGCGGGTGATGTTGTATGTTAGAACTGCAAGAGCCTCTACCTTCAGCGCGATGAAAATGGGTGAGTTGACACATCGCAACGGCCTTTGATTCGCCCCCGTTTGCCCGCTTCAATCATTACCACAAATAGAATCCCGCAATTATCGGAAAGAATCAATTGTGGGAATACCATCAAGAATCATTAGAATGCCATCACTTCGATGCTGCCTGCCAGATCCGCGGCAGATTAGCTACATGGAGATTTCTACCGGTATACGCGTATTTGCACCGAGGGAGCTACCTAGCCGCTTGTCAGCCACCTCACCGCCAGTGACTACCCATGGCGTCCTTCGAGCACACCGTCAACCCTGACCAAGCCACTTTCCTCGGATTCGGGCTGGAGGGCGTCGCCTATGGTATACACTACCTCTGAAACAAAGCAGCTCGTGCTCATCCGCGCCCTCCCGCAGGCATCCATGTGATCCTCTTTGGGGTCGCAGTCTCCCTCCTCGTGAACAAGGGCCGCAAGGGCCCGTCGATAGGACCCATTTTTGGGGTTTCGGCCCTGCTGTTCTGCCTGAGCACGGTTCACTTTGCGATAAACTTCAATAATGTTTATACCTCGACGGTGAGCGAATTTCCAAGCAGCTATGGGCGCATGGATCTGAAATAATGGGCGCAGATGGTTCATCCGCGCCCACACATTGCTGCAGAAACCACCTACTTGTTGGTACGTTATGTATCGTTATTCCTCGGACAATTTTTCTTAATCCGGGGACGCCGCAGGAGCGGACGCAATGTTATTCTGTCCGACTTTTTCAGCCAGTTGGTCTTGGTGCGCACAGGTTTCTCCGGCCAATGTTTTTTCTGAAGCCACTGCAGATATACCGCTGCTACCTGGTGTGGAATAGAAACATCTGGGTCATCATCTTGCCCGTCCTCGTCGCATTCGCGGCCGCATGTACGTGACTTCCATTCATCTTTCAAAAACACTTGCACAGCGAATTCCATTCTCTCTCTCAGCGTGCGGCTTCGCCGTCATTGGCCTCGTCCTCTCCATTGCCCCCACCGCGCCGCAAGCCCCCGCCGACATTGTCCCTTTCGGTGACGCCTCCTTCGCCATGTCGCTCATTCTTAATTTTATCTCCTCCTCACTTATTGTGGGCCGCGTGTGGTGGCTCGCGCGCAGGCACGACGTCCCCGGCGTCCCTGGCCTCTCGCGCTCGCGCCGCATCATCCGCCAGGCGACGGGGGTGATCGTCGAGTCGGGGCTGCTCTTCCTTGCGACGCAGTTCGTGTTTGTGATTCTGTTCGCGATCGCGCACCCCGCGCAGGCGCTGGTGGAGCCTTTGGCGGTGCAGATATACGTGCGTCCCTCCCCTCACACCTCCGCTTGTTTTCCCTCCTTCTAGTCTGACTTTTGTAACGTGGTTGTATTGCAGGCGATCTCCCCTCTCCTCATCGTCGTCCGCGTCGGTATGGGCAAGTCTTACAACTACACCACTGAGCAGACCACCGCTGGCCCCGGGCACGCGCACACCAGCACATCGCTGCGCTTCAGCTTCCCCGGGAAGCAGACTCGGACCGGCCATACCGACAATACGGGCACCACGTTGGGGAATACGAGCATGGGGACGCAGGACGTCGAGCTGGGGCAGTATAACGGGAAGAGCGAGGGGAGCTTGAAAGGGGAGCAGGATCCAGAACGGGCGGAGTTTTGGAGGTCTGTGTAGTCTCAAGATTGAAGGTTGGCGTTCAGTGCACATATGTACAGTAGGTTATGACTTTTTTCGAGAGGCAGCTGACTGGTTCATGTCGAATTGAATTGAGCTGGTCAAGCAAATTCAAGGATCGACGTGCAACCTTATCATTCAGGTTGAATTAATCAAGTCCTACTAGCCGAAGCCACACAAGTCAAGAGCCAATCCACAATCGAGCGTGATTGCACTCCAGCGTCCTCGCTCAGCCTTGCATGCATCAAGTCATACCAGCGGGAGCACACGGTCACTTTCCACCGCGATTCCACTCCAGCGTCCCCGTTCAGGAATGAACAGCTCGCACGATACAGAAGCCCAGCAGGCAGGGCGGCAGATCCTATGCTATCACCAGGGCGGAAGTGAGAGTGAGAGTGGGTTCTCATGTGAATGCATGGGCGCATCATCAATCGCGGATGCATCATGGCTTGGTTGACAGTGACATAGTGACAGAGATGGAGTTGGTCTCACGAGGACGCATGCGTACGACTCCGAGGCGATGATACGGACGTACTGTAGCATTTTATTCAGTTCGTACGTCACGCGTCACAGGGCTTCAAAAATACGAAAATTTTCGTACATGTCACGGGTACGGTCGGCGGCATGGTCGCGGTTGACTTTTGATTTTGATTCCCGACTGATGGACATCTAACCACGCCCACGTGATATATACGCAAACCCATCGGCGCGTAAACTACTGTACCGCACTGTATGGTAGCAACTGCCGGGGATGCGTTACACCAGCTAACTTTAGAAACTTAGCAACTAAGGGGATGTCAGGCGTTACACATGCCAATTTAGGCAACTTTGGAAGGGATCGGCCGCTGCTCGGTAGCCAATTCGCGTCCCTGCTTGTATCGTACATAGGCAGGGAGTCTGGTCGAGGCGAGGGGCGAAGATACTTAGCGAGAAGCGATGATGTTTTGGCACCATTTTGGCGCCGAAAAAATAGATTTTTACGCCTCAATTTTGATAGCAACTGGGCCTGCAAATTAGGCAAGTTTTTGGGGCACCGTTATGCGTTACGGTTGCTACCATACAGTGCGGTACGGTAGATATAATCGTCTCCTATAAATGGGTTGGATCTACTACTCCACGAAGTAGTGGCGCCATGCTATTAAATATAGCCCACCCAGAAAGTGCCTCAAGCTTAGGTGAACCAATCCCAATATAGACTCCCATCGCAACCTCGGCAGCACAGGACTTGGATACTGATCCTGCTCTTTGCACTGGAGAAGATACTTGTTTGCGTCATTTCCAGTACAAGACCAACGTCGGACGCTGCCATAAATGTGTGCTTATCACAAACGCTCCCGTGGCGGAGCATGACAGAATAAATGCAAGATGTACCTGACAGTTATACCATACCACTTTCTTCACACTTTCTTGCAGGCTTTGGGACAATGCTTGGGCTGTGGTAACACATCGGCGCGACTCAGCACTGAATATTGCGGTCTCTGCGAGAAGAAGAACCGTGAAATACCCTCTCTTTCGGAGTATCAAATATGAACTCACCCTGATGTGCAGAGAGACCCTGCCTATGTACGATACAAGCAGGGACGCGAATTGGCTACTGAGCAGCGGCCGATCCCTTCCAAAGTTGCCTAAATTGGCATGTGTAACGCCTGACATCCCTTAGTTGCTAAGTTTCTAAAGTTAGCTGGTGTAACGCATCCCCGGCAGTTGCTACCATACAGTGCGGTACAGTAGTTTACGCGCCGATGGGTTGCGTATATATCACGTGGGCGTGGTTAGATGTCCATCAGTCGGGAATCAAAATCAAAAGTCAACCGCGACCATGCCGCCGACCGTACACGGGTCACTGGGGTCGAGTACGAAAACCGCCAGAATGTCACGAAATCGCTGAAAATCGCCCAAAAATCGAAATTTCGGCTTACACGGTGAGCTGCCGTTGTTGACAGCGGAATCAATTCGGCGATCCCACGGAATTTCGGCTTACACGGTTGCGCGCGCCGTGGCATTCGCACAAGCTGCCATTGTTGACAGCCATAGGGGCTCATTGGGGTGTTCAATGCAAGTACGATTTCAGCGGTTTGGACAGTTCTAAGCTTTTTTACAGTGTATCCACTCTTGTACATGCTATTTAGAATTTTCCTGGCGCTTTCTGACGAAAGTACGAAAATTTTGGGGATGTCACGGTCTCCCGAGGCCAAGTACGAAAACTGACTTTCGTACTTTTGGGTCACAGGTCACAGGCCGGTACGAACTGAATAAAATGCTACAGTATCCGAAGAAAGGCCGAATAGTCAGACTCAAATCCGACATCGCTACAACATCGCTACCTCATCGACATTTGGTGGACATCATACACAGAACTCGGGCCGGCAGGGCAGCCAGTAGCCGGAGATCGAGGGGCGCGATGTAGCGCGGGAACGCGGAAAGAATTTACGGACCTCAAGGCAACCTCAAGGCCTAGGACAGAACGAAGTCTAGCCTGAGGAAGACAGCCACTTGGACCGTGAATCAATCGATTTCGAGTACGTACCTGGATTGCCTTCCCGGCTTCGTGCACGAGCTCTGAACCAGGAGCTTGGCTGAGAGGAAATGAAATGATTATCCCTCACGTTCTAGGTCCTCTAAATCTTATCATTCGCGCATACAGAGCAAATCAATCTCACCGAATATGCGGATGCGCCATCGGCAATTTCAATTCGACGGGGAGCAGAAATACAACGTGGAAGCGGAAGACGTTTTTTAAATTCCATTCAGATGATTGCTATACGTAGTCGGAAGTTTGAATCAGATGTGCAAACACCGGGTTTCCCACTGGCAGAAACTCAAATACACACCAGACGTGTATCTCGGTCTTCTGCAAGTATATAAATCAAGGGTCCCGGGAGGTTGCTAGATACAGCCATGATGTGATGTCCGGGCTGATTCGCAATTGAATGGCGGATGCTTTATTCAGAGAGATTTCGGTAATAATAAACCAGAAGAAGCCCGGGCGCTATGATTGAACGCAGATCATTACTTAAACTGAATCCCCAAGGCAGTAAAAACTTCTTCCGTTCAGCAACCGTAGCAGTAGAGCGAAACAAAGAACCAACATATAAGCATTCGGAATAACGTGTACTGTATTCTACGTGAAGCTGACACACGTTTCTCTGCACGAAATCGGCACCATCAAGGTCGGAAGTTGAAGAGTAAAATGCGCCACAAAGACCGTAAACGTGGCAACTGGTGTTATACGTTTGAAGGCTCGTGAGTGAGAACCAGGTGAGAACCTTCGAGCAACGTCTGAATTTGAAGAAATTGGGCATCCGACTGGGTAGACTTGTGAGGAAACCCGAATGTTCTGATCACGATCATAGGATTGACATCTGTACTGAGAGCGAGACTTGTTATATTCAAGGTTGGTGTGGTTACAGAAGCTAGAATTCAAATGGTATTTCGTCGAATTCCGGACGGGAGGATGCACAAAGAGTGAAGCCAGATAACAGACCGTTTGAATTCACATCGAGGAAGAGGATTCGGGATTTCGAGCTTACCATATTCAACGTGAGGGTCCCAAGAATCATCGCCAGCCCAGACACCCGGCTCAAGAGTCGTTCCCCCAGCCAGATTGATCGTCATACCGGCTCCGATCGCAGGGAGCAAACGAATGGAGGTTTGAAGAGGCGACAGGCCATTTATCTGCTGGTAGCTGATGGATGTTTGCAGAGTTACCGTCGATATGATGGATCCTACAATGAGTCACTTACTAAAGCGCGCACAGATACAAAAGAGTGTTGAAGTTGCACCTTCGAAGTTTGAGTCAGCGGAAGGGAGCTGCAAGAAAGAACGCGATTACGAGGCAAAAAGAGACTGCCGCAATCATCGCTGGCATCCGCGCGCTCGGATGTTTCCAGATGCTCGGAGGGACAAACACGGATTTCACATTGTTCTCGCGCCAGACCTCGTAGAACCAGAAGATAACCATAATAACGGCGGAGGCGCAGATCAGGCCTATGATATATGGTGTAGCCCATCCGCGAGGGGCCGAGGCAGACGCGCTAAACTCTTATGATGAGTACACGAAGTTCCATTTATAGTCCCATCACGTACGCAAGACTGTAGATGAGAAGTCTGAGACCAGAATGTTAGAGTTTGGCGGTATTCGGGTGCGCGCTGCGAGGCGCGGGGATATGCGCGGATCACGGCGCTGGACATTCGGGGGTATCGGAGATGTAAGTGGGGTGGTATAAAGCCTCGCGGGAGGGTGACGTGGCTTTTCTTCACTCGTTTGACGTTACTTTGTACTGGGTTTTTACTACGGACGACAAACAACATTCTTTTTGGTTCGGGAACGTCTTGCGGCAGCTGGGAACGGACGGCTATTTTTAACGCAGAAGTGCTCAGGGAGGCTCCGCCCCAGTCCAGCTCCTTTCCATACACTGCATTTTGACGGCTCCTGGAGCCACGTGAGTCCAGCTTTGGCGAGCCTTAGCCGAGATCGGTTGAGACGCCTCGGCAGGGTCTGCCCGTGGTCTGCCGGGCAAGGCTGTGCCCAGCGATGACGAAGTGCGTGCGAGGCGGCCTCGAACCACCTAGCACAACCTCTCTCGAGGTGCGCCGAGTCCCTCAGCGGACTGTGTCCTTCTGTAGTCACCTTCCTCAGTACTTGACTCAAATCCAAGCCCTCGTTGCCCATTTTGTCGCATCAATCAGATCAAAAGGCCGGTGGGAAACGGCCCCGGAAACCCGCGACCCGCGGGTTTCCCACGGATCCGGACATGATCCAGTGTCCTCGTAATTTCTGTCAGAGAGAATTACACGGGAAATATGGGACCTAATACTTGGGGATGTATCCATTTCACCTAAAGATGAGAGGTATTTGATAGGAGCATCGGCGAGCTGAAAGATTCGAAGTCGCAACGCCATTTTGTCACCGTGATGTCACGGTCATGTCCTTCCCACGTCAACTTGAGATGTGTTGTGATCACTTACAGGTTGCGTACTTAGCATGGTCGAGTCCAAGAGCCCAAGTGATCCTCTGCATACCTTGAGCAAACCTCGGCAGGGTCTGCCAAGGTCCAAGTGTGTCCAGGTGTGCCGAGCAACCTCGGCGCAGGCTTGGGTCGAGGAGCCATCAAAATGCAGTGATAGGGCCTTTCCAAAACGGGCGGTGTGTCGAGACAAACCTATCCCAGAGTGACGAACAATGCCCCGAGTCCCGCCGGAATATAAAATATTGCGCGCCATGTAGCGCTGCTCTGCGATAATATACCTCCTGGGAGCCATAAGCTCAAGCCTGTCTGCTGAACGAATATTTGGGCATCGTACCGAGTACAAGGCCGAGTATGTAGCCCAAAGGCTGGCTGGCTCCAAGCACACCGAATGCAATGTTCCTTCGAGGACCGGCAGGAAAGTGCGATGCAATGATGCCGATCCCTGCGGCTGAGTTGGCCGCCGCGCCTAAGCCGAGCATGGCGATGAATATTGTGACCGTGGTGAGATTGGGTGCGAATGCAGTCCCAATGCACCTGGTTGGAATTTTTTTCATTGCCGCTCCAACGGTATGCGATAGCAGACATACCAGACTGAGAACCACGCTCCGCTCAGGAGAAACAGGATCCGCGGACTGAAGATGTCGGCCATGCGTCTGAAGAGCAGGGTACATCCGTAGGCCAGCGAGAAGATCGTGAGCGGCCATTGCAGGTTCGCCTTCGTCTTCTCGTAAGGAAAGTGTTAGGTGTTCTTAGAGAGCACCGACCTCGCTAATATGTAGGTCTATCCCGATATCTGGGATGGCTACCGTCAAGGCTCCGGATAGTAGTTCCGGCCGGATATTGTCAGACTTCGCATCCCTGATTTAAAGTACCGACATTGAGCATGGTGGCCCCGGATACGGCGGTCACAATCAATGAATTAGGACTGTAAGCACGAGGCGCGAAGGAGCAGCAAGTCTGTGATCCCGAGAACAAAAGAGTGGGTGAGTGGCAGGTGAGTGATACTGTCGACTCAACGTCCTGTGCACGGAAGAATGAGCAGCCCCATTCAACATGGCCGGGGTTGTATCATGATTACAATTAAATGGAATGGCGGAACTCGAGCGTTGAGACCAAGCATCTGCCCCGCAGAGTGTCTCCGCAATGCAAAGGGTCAGAGCCGAGGACTAGCTCATGCCCTAGCAACAATCTAGACTGCCTGTGGACTGATTAAATTTGAGCTGAAAAACCGAACGCAGTGAGGCCGAGAGACACACCATGTCTGTAGAGCGCATTTCTAACGAGGGGATGTCGGCGCGGAACTTGATGCGGCGTAGGAAATGGAGAACGCCTGACTCAAAACGCTGGTTAGAAGGTATCATTCCACGGCCACTCCGAATCACGAACTCCGTTTCCGTTTTTGGGCCCGAGACCATCGGCCCTCCCATTTCTCCTCGCGACATCGGACTCGGTGCACTGCCCAAAAAAATGCCGATGAGCTCATTGCGCTCACTGCTGTGACTGGTCGGATCTTGTTTCTCTCGCGTCTGTTACCAGGACTCACTTTTGCTTACGCCCAGTTGCGCTAATGACCGCACACCAGACGATCTGAGATTCTGGGCATCGTCAGGACTCTTGTATCGTTCCACACCCTCGATTTCCGGAAAATAAAGAAAGATCAACTCCACGTAACAAAAGAAACTTGAGACGGATCGTCGAGTTCGATCACTGTTCGAAGGGCGGCAACAGAATACCAAATCTATAGCGACAGGCATCATTTCTTCAATGCTTTCCAGATTAGAAGCCATACCTCCTGAAAGCTTAGCTCGAGACGACAACCATTGAGTTGCACTCACCAGAGGTAGAATCGCAGCAGAGTGAGTTACGCCGAGTGTCAACAGATCTCAACCCGGCTCAGATAGTTCACGCAAAAATTGACTCATAGGTACCAGATGGAGGCTGGATGAACGCCAAGTTTTTCTAACGCCTCGAGAACGGGTTATTAGATCTCAAGCCTTCGAACGGGGTCGTACAAGTGGGTTGCGCCCATGAACGATAATGCCGCAGTGAGAAGGCGCTTGGCGACTTACTGAGTCGCCGGACCCATGGACAAGCCGCCGAATTTTCACGGTGAGTCAAAGTGGCGAAGCACAGGAGCGCCTGTATTGCAGGTTAGCTATCCTCCACCGACGGGTCACACCCACTCCGCCCGATGCTCCTCATTCAGCGCCTCGAGTGCCGTACGCGCTGACGGGCGCGCCTGGGGATTCGCCGCCGTCATGTCGTCCACGAGGGCTCGATACGCCGCAGGAATCTACGCCGTGCGTTCTTTAGCGAGTATTTACTTATACGAGACCGAGACGAGGTGAGATGCACCGCAGCCGGAGGATCAAGATCCAGGAACAACCACCCCAAGCTGTGGGAACGGGTCGAAGCTGTTGCTGTGGTCAACCTCGGGCGCGCGTGCGTCCGGGGGAGGACCGCGTCTGTGCTATTGTATCCGATAAGGACCCGGGCCCTCGAATTGGGTGGCCTCCCCAAAGTCGATGAATGCCACGCGGTAGCTCGGGCTGATCTTGAACTTGTCGAAGATGGAGCAGGGGGTGCTGGTGCGGATGCGGCTGAAGTTGCATACGACGTTGCAGTCATAGAAGTCCTAGATTGGAGGGAATTCGCCGGATGGATGGTGGGAGGTGGGGCGTGCACGCGCACCGTGTGCGACGCCGTGCTTGTGCATGAAGGCGAGACCTTGAAGGAGTTGATACGCGTGGATTCCAGCCCAAAAGGCGATGGTGCTTGGATATCGCGCGGGCCGGTCACCCCAGCGGGCCTGCACGAGGAATGTCGCGTTCTCGCAGTGGAGTATCGAGGACGGGAATCGTGTGGTTCTCGGATAAGGGACGAAGAGGGAAGTCAGACGTTCGAGGATCTGTGCTTCTGGTGCTCCTAGGGATACGGCTTTGATGATGAATGACCTCGCGGCCGAAGGTATCGATGGCGAGCTGGATAGCAGACGTCGGCTGTTTTGATTAACGAAGTGAGCCCGGAGAGGGGCGTAGGGTTACTTACAGGCCACCAGCCTTCGCGGCCGGCGCGAACTGGGCAGAGACCAGGCTGGCAGATGAAGATGAAGTCCTCGCCGTCTTGGGGATCGAAGGGAGATGGAGCTGACGGGTTAGGCGTACACGGCGCGTCATGGAATTCATTGGAAGAATGCAGGAAGAAGCCGTTCTGGGAAAGAAAGTCCTGGTATTCAGCCCATTCTGCGCCCAACTGGCGCCGTGAACCCAAGGGGCTTCACTTTCGCGAAAATCGGCACATACCTTCCATTTTTTTTTTTTCAGAGCCTTCAGGGACCCCCCCGTGGGAATTGATGCCATCAATTTCCATTTCGGGAAACAAATCCGAACACACGTGAACTACGACTACCGCCGTTTCCCTCCACCACAACCGTCCTAGTCCTGAACAAACACTGGATCCTCCACATCAATAGAAGTCTTCCTGCCACTATGCTCCCGGCGGGCCCCCAAGGTCATATTGGTCTTATAATCCCACCGTGCACGCTGTTTGACCACAATCTCGTCTATCATGATAACCCGATCTGACCCAGACTCATCGGCAATGGAGGTAGCACTAATGTAAATAATTGAGGACACTGATGCAACAATTGAGTGGACACTTACAGCATGGGAGACAGGGGGAGGGAACTGGAAACAGAATTTTCTGTGCCGCTTTTGGATGGTGGACTGGATGAATATCATAAGAACAGCTGATGGCGGATCAGGAAATCCACTTACCCACCCACCGGCAGCAGAGCTTGCTGGACCGGTTGCACCGGATTGGCAGCAGACGGGGGAGGTTCTTCTGACATCTGCGGGTTGGTCCGAGGAAGAGGAGAAGAAAATGTTCGACAGCTGTCAATCTGCTTACATACTGTACTTTTTGATGGCAGAGTTGCGGCGCAGGTTAGCGCGCACAACATAAGTACCTTATTCTATTGTGCTCCCAGAACTCTGAGAGTATTGAGCAGTCTGGGAGTCCAGGGAGCTGGGGAAGCTTTTCTGGCCATATTACAGCATCTGTGTCCTTCAGAACGAAAAACCAAAATCCATACAATTTTTTTTTTTTGGCACCCAGGGAGCCCCCCCCCTCCCAAAAAGGAAATTGCTTATCTCCGAAGCCCCTTGCGTGAACCCGACATGTGAAGAAGGAGAAAATTTAGATTGCCATCATTGCATCACGATCACGAGATCGGCAACTCGGCAGAAAGTGTGAGTGTACACGGCAAACCCGGGATTCTTCGGAATTTGGTAGGAAATGATGCTCGTCGAAATCTAATGATATTTCCTTTGCCGTTCGAAGGAATTATTACCGCCGTTATTTGAATAGTCGGATTAGTGGAATTCATTCGGTTTGCTCATCAAACTCCTGTGATGTACCCACTAGACTTGCACACGCCTCTTGGAATTCAGTAGATATGCTATGTGACTCAATCACCTCACCACATCACATAAGTGTTCCATGCCATTCACCGTTTGCCCGCCATTTAGCATCTGAGGCCTGCCGCGCCATGTCAATGATCCAATGCGCTCCTCGCAAGCGCAGATCTCATTCCCGGATGAAGTTCACCCATATGCATGTAGTTCTTTTGCCTTTTCTGCTAACTTGAAAATAGTCAAGGTAAAGCAGTCTCACCCGTATGAGGTGTTGGGCAGGCGGGAGCAAGCGACATTGTATATTGAAAGCATTTTATGCCTCTGTGTCGGCATGATGGTCTATTTGGATAAGACTCAGGATAGTTCTCATTTGTGGGTCTAGGTTTTTCAGCTTCACGCGGTCTCGAGTTCGAGTCTTGCTGTTTACACTATATTTTGTTCTCCTTCCCTTCCTTTTAGCGTGCCTAACAGCCAAAATGATCATCAAAAGCCCGTCGAAATCCAAAGGAGCCTGCCCATTGGAATCCGAAGATTCGCCAAATCATTGGTAACCGCTAGCGGCCCATTGGAATCCGACAGTCATCAAACCCGTTGAATTCCGAAGACTTCCGGGATAGCCGTGTAGCTTGTGTAGCCGGTTGGGAGCCGGCATGAACTGGAACGACAAGAGAAAGTGAAATGCCACAAAAGGGGGGGGGGTCTGGTATGCGTCAAAAGAAAAGGTTCCGCAACTAGAGCGACATAAGCTGGCCCGAGAACTTGGTATGACCCAACTCAAGGCAAAGAACATGGTGTCGAGTCGGCTGATACTTAGTCGAAGTTTGATGGTGCATCTGTTATATTTGGGCCGATGTGAGTACCCGGGGCCGCCAGAAACTTACGCCTGGCAAAAACATCGGGGTCGGTTTATTTGGCTTACGAGATAAGAGTCGCTGCATGAGAATGAGGAACTAGGAGTCAATGACGAGTTGAGACAAGCGGATACACTTACGCATGGCGGCAGTCTTCGGCAATTTTATTTCTTCAATTGCGTGCGGAGAGAGGGAGCATCGAGCTTGAGTCACTGGAGCTTCCAGTCCAGTTCACATTGCGCGCCAGCGAAAAGGATGAAACCCTAGGTTCGGTTGTGAAACGACGCGGAAGAGGAGCTGGTTGGGCCGAAGAACTGCCGTAGAAAGCAAGACCGATTTTGCATCATCCGATAGTCCGATGCATGTCGACAAGGATGATTGAACAATGAGAACCGTTTAGATAGCCTGTTTCCACGAGCCAAGAGTAAGATTGAGTTGTGGCCGTGAGAAAATGCGCGCAGTCAGCTGGGATGAGAGACGTAGGAAAGGTCTGAAGCACCAATATCGCCCTGTGCTAGACCATATTGACTGTGCATGGGATGAGGGCTCTGAGCAGGAACTTCTTGGATTTAATGGTAAAAGCTTTGTGTTTCCTTTCCAGTATTACCGGCACGAGCCCGAGGCGCAGACAGAGCCCGCGACCCAACAAGTGGAACAACATCTGAGCATCCAAATCAGCCCGCCACGCATGATACTGGTTTCTGGCAGAGGGCGATGTGTGGAGGGCGTAGGACCGAGATGGCTGCGGATGGCACATGGGGAACATATATCGTTTGAAGTCAAAATGGCAACGGAGAAAGCGAGGGGGGGGTAAAACAGCGGAGTCCGGACCATGCACCCCCCCCCTCAATCCGATAGCGTGCCGAAGTAGAATTGTTGAGGTTGGTCAGTGACTTTCACGAACCCACATTTCCTTGTCTGACGGGGCAGTTTACATCCACAACGGACTTTATTTGATACTGGCTATGGGCTGGAATTCCTGGCGGGTAATGGTTGCACAATTGATTGTGGAGGATTTTCACAAAGTCAGGGGAGATCAATCCGAGACATTGATTTGGTTTCGACAAGGCTAATTAGGATGATATGTGATCGAATTCAGCTCATCGGTGAATGAGAGTGGAAGGAGCTTGAGGGATTGGAGCTTGTTGAATTTCGAGAGGACGGGGATACTGTATGATTTCAACCAAGTATTTGCCCATTGTGACAATATGATGAAACTATGGGTATGATGGCAGAGACTTGTATGGCGTAGTGTATGTCATACAGTAGCTGATCAATCATCACATCAATTCCCTCCATCTACTGCCTTCATCTATTCAATGTAACCCTTGCCTCCTACCATAATCCACAGTCCTTCACCGACCTGAGTTGAAACTACTGGAAACCCCATCCACACAATTTCTGTTGAATGATCTTCTCAACGAATTGAGTCCAGGACTTTGGTGTATACAAAGCCTGCAAAGCTCATGTGGAAAGGTTCCGCTCGAGCGTCATGCAGAAGGTTTTCACTCAAAGGCTCCCTTCAACAGTAGTCCGGACAGACTTCACAGACCAATTCCCTTCGGCCCTTCCCTTCGGCTCTTATATCTAGTCATTGAACCTTCGCTTCTTACCTACTCCCCTGGTTTATGTAATTATTTTCCAGGGTATTTGTGAAAGGTGTGAACATTCAAGACAAAGGTGCAAGGCTGTGCACCTTCAACTCGCCGTGCCAAATCAGTACACCAAAATCAGTACAGTGATTCACCGAAGCCATTGGGATTGTCACTGAAGTGGGGTTGCTGAAGTTTGGGATTCAATTATGTTCAATACATGTAGGGATAATTGATGCTATACATGTACAATGGGTGTAGGTATGTAAGCCAGTGAGACAATCCCAGTAGGTATGTTAGGGCCAGCACTGAATTTGCCGAGCTGGGAGGCTGGACACAGAGGTCAGGTGTGGAGGTCAGATGGAGGTGAAGCCCGCGGTGGATGTGTGCAGTAGATGTGCGTGGAGGCTGGACATGGAAGTCAGGCGTGGAGGTTGAGAAAGGGCAAGGCCTGAGGTGGGTGGGTGAGGTGGATGTGTACAGTGGATGCATGGGGAGGCTGGACATGGAGGTTGGGTGTGGAGGTCGGGCAAGGAGGTTGAGCATGGAGATCAGGTGCAGAGGTTGGGTGGAGGTTGAGCGAGGGCGAGGCTTGCAGTGGATGTGCACAGTGGATGTGCACGGAGGCTGGAAATGGAGGTCAGGCGCGGAGGTCGGGTGCAGAGGTCAGGCGAGGAGGTTGGGTGTGGAGGTTGGGTGAGGGCAAGGCCTGCGGTGGATGTGCACAGTGGATGTGAGCAGAGGCTGGACACGGAGGTCGGGCATGGAGGTTGGGTGCAGAGGTTGGGCGTGGAGGTTGGGTGAGGGTGAGGGCAAGGCCCACAGCAGGTGGGCACGGTGGATGTGCACGGAGGTCAGGCATGGACAAGGCCCATGGGCGGGCACGGTGTGTTACAACCATGCACTTTCCGATTCTTTCCGGTTCCTTTCCAGCCGTTTACGGCCCCGTTCCGGTTGCGGCCTCCTTTACGGCCGTTACGTCCTATCCAACTTCCTGTTGCGTCCGGCCAGTACCATCGACGTACAACCCTTGGGGTTTTCGCAATGAAGGTCTTCTGAGTGTTCCCCAAATCAAACATATGACTTATGCAACTATGCTTCTCTCTTATTGTTCTTATTGTCTTTCGCTGTACTTATTGTCTTTAACATACTTCTTTCCGCATTAGAACTATCTCCGTATTTAGTATAAATACATATTATGTTCTACTATATCTTTAGTTGAAAATTAACGTGCTTTGCCTCTGCATTGCCCCGTGATCTGACTTCTGTTTCCTTCGTCATCGAGTCAAGTTAGTTGGTGTACCCGCTCACCTACGTGGTATCACTTACGGCCCTATCCGTCATTCCAGCCTTTACGTCCTCCGGCCTTTCCGTCCTTCCGGCCTTTTCCGACACGGATATAACACGGTGGATGTGTGCAGAGGTCCAGTGTGGAGGTTGAGTGAGTGAGGGTGAGGCCTGGATGTGCACAGAGGATGCACACAGAGGCTGGATGCGGAGGTCGGGTGCGTGCAAGGCCTGCGGCAGGTGGGCATGGTAGATGTGCACGGTGGATGTGTGCGGAGGCTAGACACAGAAGATGACCAAAAAAAAAAAAGGGTTAGATGACAAAAAAAAAAGAGAAATTGAAACCACCACTCAGCAACGTCCAAACCATACATATGGTTTAACAGGAGCACGGTTAGGCAACACAGCAAGCGAAACCGGTGAGTGGTGGGGGGCAGGTGGTGGTCAAGTACAAGCCTGCTAGAAAGTGACCAAATGTGTGACTGTTATGTGATCGTTAAGGCTCCCACGGCCGCGTTGATTACTTCCGGTGACTATTGGTTGGAAAGCATAGACTGCAGGGATACCCTCCAGGGAAGCAACACATTAGAAGGATTAAGAGAAGGGCCGGAGTGATCAAGCCATGAGGAGGTGTGGAAGGATCAACTGCAGGAAAACGTCGGGAAGAAAATGTGCAGGCAAGAAGTGCAGAAAAGAAGTAGAACCAAGGAAGAGAGTAAATGGCTGCGGTAAAAGGCTACTTCATGGGGTGATTCAGTCAGAGGATTCATTGACATATTGGACATATTGCTCCGAAGGTAATGAGTGGGCTGAATGCCTGCGACCAATGCATGGGCGGTTTCACCCAAGATAACATCTCCACGTGCACTCTCTGCCATCGATATGATGGCAGACTATGGCATATCTGCCATCATACCTATAGTCTCATTGTTCTCCATTGTGACCTGTGACCATAAGTATTCGAGTTGCCTTTTTGGGAAGAATTCCGGCGTCGCCGGCGCGAAAAATTGCTTATTTGGGACATCGATCCAAAATCGCTGTGACCTGGGACATATTTGCCAAGTATTCAATTCGGCGGGCTCTGTGACCCGTGACCGAATACCCGGTCGAAATCGTACAGTAATAGCACCAACGAGTGATGGCGATGGCTCTCTAACCCCCTTCCCTCCTTCCCTCATGCTCAGGAGCATACACTGATCTTTTTTTGTTCAGTCCGCGCTTCCTCGAGTGTCGTAGAATGTCATGGAGGAGCCTGGCAAATCATTTGGTGTGTTCTTTGTTTTTCCACATGGTCGCTCCGGCTCCTTGGGGAATACTCTGCTCTGGTTATTCACTTTGTCCCCCCTTTCGAGGTTATTTACCTTGTTTTGCTTGACTAGGGTTTCATTCAATTCCATTTGCGTGTTCCCATGAGCGTGCGCTAGTTAATTTCTGCATCCTCTGCCGGGTTTGGGATACGACCAGGATCCCGGATCGTCATATTCGACTACAAGGCTGCTATTTTCTCATTCGTCCTAGCAATTTATTCATCTCGTTCATTCATTTATTGACGTTAGAGCGGAGTCATCTCCGTCCGGTACTCTCGTAGCGCGTGTCGTGCATTCCAGAACAATTAGTGCTGGCCAAAAATACGATACGGAAAATTAACTTTTGAATATATTCAAATACATACGAATACAATACGGTGGCAGACCCTCCCGTTGAATACGAATACGAGAGAATATGAATACGATACAATATGGATATAATACGATACAGGGGTCAGCGTATTCAAATATATTTGAATATGGTTACGGAGATCCAGCCATCACAGATCATTCTTCCATTTGCTTCACACACATGGCCGCCGTCATGGAAAATATCTTACCCCTGGACAAAGCAAGGGTGACGATCCCAAACCCGTTTTTCCTGCTGCCAAAGATGGTGCCTACCAGGCTTTTAATGAAGGATGGGAACATGTATTTCAGAAACTGCCTGGCGATCCTGACGACAAGCTCACACGCCTCGTGTCCCACGGTCGTGAAAAGCACGGCTTGATTCTGGCCCACGCTTGGGCTGATCATTACGCAACTACTGTAGCATTTTATTCAGTTCGTACCGGCCTGTGACCTGTGACTCAAAAGTACGAAAGTCAGTTTTCGTACTTGGCCTCGGGAGACCGTGACATCCCCAAAATTTTTGTACATACTTTCGTTGGAAAACACAAGGAAAATTCTGGGGTTAATTACATGGAGTTCATCAGAATTAACAACCAGTAGAACATATTCAAAAATATTCATATCGTATTCATGTCGTATTCATATTCAACCTCACTAATATGATATGATACAGTACAAATACGATACGTGGTCCTGGAGGCGAATACGATATGGATATGAATACGATACACCATTTTGCGTATTCATATCGTATTTTGGCCAGCACTAAGAACAATCATTGAGGCGAAAAACGTTCCTGTAAATCGGTAAGCCAAGGCACGATAAAAGATAATAAACTCACGCGTAACATCCGTCCCTTCAGCTGGAGGAATGGGACGACGAGAAGGAATAGGCCGACGACGATGCTGCTCAGGAATATAGGTCAGACTTTGGCCATCAACCGGGAGGAACACTGACGCCGCTTCGACGCCGAGGACCTGGAGGGCTCCATGCTTGAGGGCCCAAGGAATTTGAAAGTACGCTACACTGAAGCCTTGTGGCAGTTACTTCAGCAGCCGGATTGCTTATCTCGGTAGATACTCACCTCCGAGAACACGCGCGAGGTTGAAGAACGCACTAACTTCTCCCTGCAACATGGGTTAGCGAGACACAGGTCACGTCCCAAGGAATGCGAACGTGGTGTCTTGGTAGGCTATCGCTGCAGTATGCGATGACGGCTACGGTGCTGGAGAAATAAATTTCAACGACTGGAAGAGGCCCTAGGCGTGAACCTACTTGATCATTATCCTTCAATAATAGATGAGTGACGGTGCGCAAGTGATAACGGTCAGCTCACGCGCATTCCGCAATTCCCCAGCCCATAACCAGCGCGCCAATACTGAGGTGATTTTCAAAAGCCGCACCCAACACTACGAAACCGCAGATGTATAATGGGACAGCGATATAGCAAGCCCTATATTGTTCCTCAACATGACCGTTTTTGAATATTATGAAGGCGACACACCATAGACGGCTCTCAGCCTCAAACACGCCGCCATTGCGCTTAATCGATAGGTTCATAATCCAATCGTTGGGGTAGCGGCCAATCACCTCTCCCAGAAATACGGCCGCCTGCCCTTTGGCGTTTGGTTTTATTCCCATCGATGCAATGGAGAGCTTACGACAGGCGTTCCATAGAGTCCCGCGATGCCAAATTGCGAGAATCCAAATCCAAATGGAGGCGGGGTCCCGAGGAACACGGCGTTCGTTACCTGCAGCCATGGGAGTAAATCCTAAGCAGAGCTGACCGGGCTCACATTGATCCCAATCCCGAAGCCGAACATCATGCCCTGTGGAGAGGTTATAAAGGGCCTGCTCGAACGGACGCACTTGCCTCGAACACTAGTATTCCCAGTAGCTGTGGGCGCCATACGATGCGGATGGGGGAGGAGATGGCCTGATACCAGGTATCACGGTATTTCGTCATCTTTAGTTCGGTGAAACCGAGTAGTGTCTCCACGCGGTAACGTAGGCCCGTCGTTGGTGGCTCTGGGATTGGTTTCACACCTCGGTCGTACATTCTAGCCTCGACGTTATCAGGACATTCGGTGGTCCATCGTAAACTTGCACGCACGTCTCTTCAGCGAAAAACACAATCAACAGAAGCACAAGGCCACCGTAGATCGTCCCAACACCATAAGCCCATCTCCACGTCGTCCGGGCGACGAGGAACCCAAGGACAAACGGCGACAGGAAAGGCGATACGATATAGCCGAGGGTCCAGATGTTGACCTTCAAAAAGCGTTATTGGTGGTCTTTATTCACATGGGAAGATAAATCAGCCTTTCTAGCCTGGAGATGGAAAGGATACATGTCGGTGACAACGTAGAGTCCCTGAAATCACACTTTGAACTGGCGAAAGTGAGGGCACATCGGAACGATTACAGTGATTTGAGGGGCCGTTCTGGAAGAATTGAGGACACCCATAAGAGGGAGGTAATCAGAAAGAAGATCTCACCCGAAGAATCCGGTCAGGCATCTCATGGCTTCAGGTGTTCAACTGGCGCCTTCCAAACAGTGACAAAACCTTACCTGCAAATGTTTTCGAGTCGGGTGCAATCGTTTGCGCCTAGCAAAAACAACAGCGCCAACACCTACGACGATAGCGTTCAGGAAACTGAGGTATTTGATTGACCGATGCAGCTCATACCTGAGACCAGAATAGAATTGGTAGGCGACCATATCTGCGGATCAGAATCACTACGAAGACTCCTCCCATCCTGTTTCCAATCCACCCCTTAGAATATGGTGACAAAGGGATCACAAAACCGACCGATGAGAAAGATACTCCGCTTCATACGATATCAGCTGAGATTGAGCCGAATGTTGAAAACGACACACTTTGAAGTCAAGTTATTGACGACATCCGGGCTGGTTATATATTGCTCAGCCAAAGAAAATATCGCTGTAATGCCTGTGACCGACTCCATCGGTGAGAATGATGAAGGAAGCTTGGACCTGGAAGCCTCACCTATCCCGGAATCAAAATCGGGAACAATACTAGCGAGAGTGATAATGAACAACTGGAGCGCCTTGCGTCTGGAGCTCCAATTTTGAGGGTCGAGAGGGGAATCTGTCGGCTGGGGCCAGAGAACCTTGGTTCCATCAGCAGAAAGTTTAAGCCTCGAGGCAACCGCTTCGCCGAGCTCGAGCTTGGCCTCCCTGACTTTTCTTCAGACTCTCGTAGGGGCGATACAGCATTGTGGACTTACTCTGGGTCGATGAGCGTCCTGCACGATGCTCGTGGTATGTGACGAGGTCAATATCTGACACTGCACTCCCACTTTCTTTGGAGGTATGTTTTTTGAGACCAGCGTCTGACATGGCTGCGTGGAGGAAGACCACGGTGCCCCCCAATCCTTCACAGTCTTAAGCATTCGGTACGACGACACAGTGTGCCCACGATGTGGCATCCGGAGAGCTGTCGCCGCGACGAAGCCGATTCGCGGTCGATAGCATCCGTGATAGATGAATGAATTTCTCACTGCAGGAAGCAGTGAATGGCATGTCGAATGAATCCCCCATGACACACCGGACAAAGAGAAGTATTAACTTAGGTAGACGGAAAATGCCGGACCAATGGCAAAAATGGCGCATCTTTCAGATGAGTTAATAGTAATACTTCTCTTTGTCCAGTGTGTGAAGCTTTCATCGCACGGGACAGGAGCCCAAGCTATTAGATGCTTCTCCTGGGATCCACAAAGCACGCCATCTTCAATTGATTGCAATAGATTTTTTGGTGCTCCGCATGGTATGCATGGGAATACTATTCTCCTTCGAGCTTGAATGGGAATTTTCCAACACGACAGCAGACTAATGGAACCACGGAGACTACGAGAACGTCAAAACAGGCTTGAAAGACCTTCTCGTGGCAAGTCGACTTATCTGATGGTGAGTAGGCGACGGCAACGAGGTTAGTCTCATCCGCGGCGTCCGAAAACGATTTCAGCAACGGTGCGCGGCGTGTTTTTGGGCCAGAGTCGAATGAATATCAGACTACCCGCCAATCTTGTCGCCCGCTGGAGAAGTGGGAAACTCCGAGAAGCGGAAGTTCAACCTCACCGATCAATCGAAGACAGGCCTAGGAGACTTGTTCCAGTCTGGAACGAGTCCAGTTATATCAGAATAAACACCATTTCATGTCACATTTTAGTGCTCGTAACCTCACATTTTTCGGCTGACATCAGCGAGTTTGCTACGCCATGAACCCGAACGTAAGGTCGGGGCCGCGTAATCTCTATCCTTAACACAGCATTAAATTACATCCATTCTCGGGGACCGATCCCTCGTTCAAATGAGGACGATTCCAGATGATCCAGAACTCCGGGAACCGATTTTCAGAACCAACAAGCGCTCGCCGGCGCTTCGCGCCCGCTCCCACTTGCTGGACATAACTAAAATAAGAACGCTGATCCGAGCTGCCGGAAGGATAGATTAAAACCGGAGTTTAAAATATCAGGTTTTTTTGTCGGCAAAAAACCCCAAGCCGGAGGAAACTTGGGCTGGGCGGAGCCTTGCGCTCGCATCGCGGCGTCTGTCGGACTATTGAATGCTTTAGAAGGACCGACCGACGCCCTTACTGTACTATTACGACCATTTATTCAGGTGACGGGTGACGGAGGGTCGTGAAATGAACTAATTTGCCCCTGGTGACGGTGACATTGAACTTTCGGGGCCCAATTAGGCTTGAAAAACATCAAAATTTTCACTCCGGCTTTCACCGGATTGCCATTTATGGTAATTTTTGCGTGATTGCCGAGAAATGAAGACCTTATCCAGTGAACTTTTGAGGTGACGGGTGACATGCTGTGAACAAATGGTCGTAATAGTACAGTATTCTCACCACCACCTCCTTGGGCCCTGGTATGGTACACGCATGGAATTTCCCCATGGCCGCCTAACACTCTGAACGGGAGGTTGGTTCGCAGCAGGATGGGTTCTCCTACGCCATACTTCCATGGTGGGTCCACAGATCCTGGCCAGAATGATAAATCTCGCACGGATACAACATCCTGCCACCCACACTTCTCACGCCAGGTGCCGTTCATTAATACTGCCAGTGCCACAGAAACCTGGGCCACCATCCCCACGATGCCGCATCCCGACGGAGGCGCCGTCCACTCGCTCGGTCGATCACACGTTCATCATGAATTGGGGGCTTCAGTTCATTGCCTATACCTTGGACGTTGCGTAAGTCTCCATTCCAGCGATGTCTAGAAATGAGATAACAATGGTCCCAGGCTATGGGGCGCTGCAGTGGTTCGCGTACTTCAATCCAACTCGAAGATACTGTATTGAAGATATGCCAGGTTCTTGCACTGCAGTATTTTCGCAAATATTTCAAAAAGGATCCAGTTTTCATACGGATTGTGGTGAGGGCATACATCTTACCCGAATTATTCAATGCTAATCCTGTCAGGTCGCCACTCTTTTGTAGAACACAGCCTTGTCTCAGACTCTCAGGGTCCAACTCAGTTCCCCCTCGCAGAATTGTTACCACCATTCACGCTGTCTCCTGGCCGCGAATGACTTTCAAGATTTGATCGTGCTATTTGGAGATTTCGAGGGCCAAGATGTAATTCCGTGGGTTCCTTCACCAGATATTCATTCGCTCGTCTGACGGCCCCGCAGCCTTGAAGCAAATGTCAGACATCACTTCCTCTTCGCCCAGTTGCATTGATCCTTATCGTGGACACCAGATCATGATATGCGCAGGAGTAAGTAATGTAGTTGCATACGACCTGTTGTGAAACAGAAGACTGAACCCTCTAGTTCGTGGTTGCATTTGTGGCTCAATTGTACGTGTCGCGTTCAAGTTTCCACAGGTTCTCCAATGAGCGATTTTCCAGGTTCTATGCGACTCGGATCTGGGTTTGTGAGCGACTCTTGATATTATTGCCCAGCCGCGACACCCTGACTTATGTTAACGAATAACAGTGTCCAGGCAAAACTGGCGGTACGTTATGCCCGTGGTATGTACCCAACGCTTGTGTTCCGGGTACGTCCGAACTTACCGTGTCCGAGATTTTGCTCGCTCTTCTGCAAATTGGTGAGTGGACTGGGAGTAAATTGAGCACCTAATGAACCGTATTATGAACTCCAGCCTTCGGCATTGGTATGTGTTTATGTTTCACCTACAAATTATCATCGGCTGAAGAATTGTACGCCACGGCAGCGCAAACCGTGGAAGTGTATGTTCGATTTTCTACCGACTTCCATTATAGTCCGTGTCTCAACTAGGATATCAAGGACCGTAGTTCATCGCTATTCTCGGCTTCAAACCACGGTAGTGAGTTTCCAATTGGATAATACTGGTTCTGAGAAACCTTCGGGTTACATCGACGGCTCAGGGTGTAGCCAGTGCAGCTGTGATGTAACCATTACTGCAATTCTTTGCTACGTCCTTCGGAGATCTCGAACTGGGGTCCGAAGGCAAGAGAATATCGCTATTTCCCTGGTTCTACGCTTCATGCTCATCTCAGGACGGATTCTGTCTTGGACAAGATGGTAGTCTACGCTTTCAACCGGGGTGCTATGACCAGGTAAGTCATCGTTTCCGACGGAAGAGGCCGTCTGTTGGCTGATTCCGACAGTCTCCTGGCACTACTCCAACTTATCTCTGTGAGCGCTCAACTCCGAGATTTCATCAAAGGCAGGCTCGCTGACTCTGGTGTTCCACTAGTTCATCGCTATGCCTGGGACTCTCCTATTGTCAGTCCATAGACAACGGTCCAACGCATTTCCACTTACGACGACAATAGCACGATCTTATTCTACCCAACTCCCATGGTATAAGTTATCTTGATTCTACCTTCTCCCCCCCTCTGATTAGCACCGTACAGTCTATGTGATCTCAGTTTGCAGCATGTCTGTAACGTGCCGCGGATCCGACGAAAACCCTTTCTCACCAATTGTAGGTTGATGTCCCGCGACGCGCTTCGGGCGGAGCTTCGAGGCCGTGATGGCCTGATGAGCACCTTCGCCTTGTCGGCAGTCGAGTCCAACACGGGGCGCAATAATCAAAATAACTCGACCAATGATTCGCCTGGCGGCGTTCATGGAGCAAGTCTTATTTATGACCTTCCTGCCGTTGTAGTTGAGGTGAACTTCAGGCGACCTCGGTGATCAAATGGATGGAAACATCCCGGAGGAGGACAATACAGGTACCAAGGATTCCACCAAGGCGTATGTTGAGCGTATTCCTGCGTCTCCATGTTCAATCTGACACGGTTCAGACATGAAGCTGTGTAATTAAAATATACAATTCACACGGATTGTAACGTACTTTTCAATGGACGGTTAAAAATGACATGGTTTCGGTTGTAATTCGGTAGCTTGGCAGTTCTCAGGATTTGAGAGGATTCGTAATGTCCTACAGGTGGAGTTTGCATGGTGGAAGAGCTGTGTAGTCCGTTAGTAGCGCGTGAAGCTAGAAAGCTGCTGAGATCTGTGCGCCATTAGGATGCTAGAGTCGACCAACTCGGCGCATATCCGACAGCTCCGACTCTGACTTCACTCCGCCGCGGTCCACGGCTGCCCCTCGTCGTCTGACTTGATCTGTCCCGGTATGTCGGTGTCGTGACAAGACCCATGGAAATTTCTGTCTCAATTAAGATGGCGGACCCACGGAAGAAAACTTCCTCGGGTGTTGGTGCAATTGGAGTTTCAATGAACAATTATTAGTATCCCGACGCTGGGAAGTGGAAAAGAGCGGTAGGCAGCTCCGGCGGTGCGTGCATTGGCCCACGGTCTGCGCTTTGAAACTTTCATGCACCGAGAGTTGTACGATGCGGTCGGGCAGGCGTGAGAGACAAATCGGGGCTTCTTCCACGTTCCAATGCATCGGGTGTCCATCACGTTGATAAG